>JBBBDQ010000395.1:287500-347500 GCA_037127315.1 Ascarosepion bandense
AGTTTCTCCGACCTGTAGTTCTTATTCTTTGTGCAGTGTCTTTTCAGGACGTTAGTGATTATGGCTCGCTACATTTCCCTTATTCTATGTAGCTCTTAATTCATTTTGTCATTTTGTTATTTTTCCTAAACCCGTTCTACCAAAATCGCGAGTAGGTTATGCCCTGTTTTCTTCTGTCGCTCTTGCCTTCAAACTGACTTGTGAGTATTAAATTTTCCAATCACGTCTTCCTCATTATTGCATTATAGAAATTTCAACTGTCACTTCCCGATGCTAAGTATAAGTGTTCTTTTCTTTACATTTTCTCAAAAACTTTGTCGTTGCTCATGTGTTCTGGTTATGACATTCTTAGCATCCTTCTGTAGAAACATATTTCTGTTGCTTCATGTCTCTTCTTCATCTGTGGGAAGATTGTCTAGCATTCACATATAAGAGTGCATAATTCATAAAATAGCGTATTGTGTTATACAAGGATAAACGTTCACTGACCGTTGTTAAAATTATATTAGTTTTGCTATCGCCAGACTGCCAAACACATTGAAACACTAATTTTCACAAGATCACCGAAGTTAAGCAACGTCAAGTCTGGTCTGTACCTATATAGGTGATTGCTTGGGAATACCAGCTTCGATATGCGCCTGGTGCAAAGAATAACGGCTCAAAATTGGAAATCAGACAACCAAGTTTCAATTTCAGTTATTTTCACTTACGCACAAATACCCTTAGGTATTAATGTTTTTTCTTCCTCTAGCTATGAGCTGAATAGCAGGATAGGTTGGGTTTTATAGCCTTGGTTGGCAACCAGTCTACCGCAGAAAGTAATGGCAATCTAGTGCGGGAAAATATTCTGCCCAGTCAGTCATGTGTCTTTTGAGATATGATCACCCAAGCGTGTAGCACGCATGGCACTTAATTGAATGACGCGCAAATATCATTAGGATAGGTACGAATCCACTTTTTCTTCTTCCAACTAGCAGTATAGCCCAGCGTTGCTCGGGTATAATGAAAGCTTTAAAACTAATCCATGGTCCTGGAGCTCAGACTCTTTGGACATTGGCACGAAAGACTAAAAAGCAATAGTTGTTTCCAGTTAAAGCGAAACCGTAGACTGAAAGAAAAATGAATAGATGTAAGTCAAATTTTGATTTCCTGGTATCGATATCAAATCAGTTTTTTTCGTCGTAAACTGAATTTTGAAGGCTAAATAAGTCCTCTGAGTAAATGGTATCATGGCTGAGACTAAAAACTACAAATATACCTACTTAGAGCCAAACCCGAAGCAAAAACTAAAATAAAAGGGCTGAAAAATACCGACATACAGGCAGATAAACAGACACACACACAGACATCTTGCCTTATATATATATATATATATATATATATATATATATATATATTATCGATTTTCTGCACTATTGTAATAACTGCAACCTTGAAACTTCTAAATATCGTTTCTTATGTCTTTGTCTATGAGTATGAAATTTGATTAAAATCGGACCACTCGTACTATAACACGATTTTTTCGATGATCGATTTTCGATATTTATCGGGGGTACCTCGACACAAAACATATCTAAGAACACTTTCAGACACTTATTGTACAACTGTGTAAATGTTCAAGAAAATCAGTTCATTCGTTTCGGAGTCTATAGGTAACGGACACATACACAGAGAGAGACACACACACATACATACACACAGAGACAAAGTTCCATTTATAAATAAGTTTAGATTAGTAGAACCTGTATCAGTAAATGATTTGTATTGTTTAAAAATTTTTTTGCACTGTATAAATATTTTCTGATTTTAAATATTCTCTAAACGGTTGATAAGCTGTAAAATAGAAATCAAGAAAATCTCACAACTGTAATGATTTTTTTAATTATTAAAATTACTGCTGTCTTTATATTCTAACAATCTGTATATTTTAAAGGTCACGCAATATGAGCATAGTATAAATACCATTCACTGTACTGCTCTTAACATTTCAATTTAAAGCATTTACGACATTTAAAAGAGGTTTGTTATTTTCACTCTAAAAGTACGATATTACTTTCTGAACAGGAAAATATTTTATAGGGACGTTTTGAAAAAAAAATAGAGGCTTTTGTCTTTAGGGGAAAACGAAAGACAAATAAATAAAATAAATGAATAAATAAAAAGGAAAAAGTCAACGAAGGAAGAAATAAAGATTGTCACAAATAAGGAAAAAAAAAAAAAGAAAGAAAATAAAGAAAATAAAAAGAAAACTAAAACGACGAAAGGAAGGCATTTTTTTAATGGAGTTCTACTTTCAACATTTGTACGCTTTTATTCTTAAGCATTTACATCCGACAATTTTTCTGGTTTTCATTACGCCCCCTTGGCGCACCCAAAGTACATAAGAATTCTCTTATTAAATCAATATGAAAAATTAAGAAATAAACAATGTTTTATTCATTCGCGAAGCGATGGCTTTGGAGATATAATCATATATACTTGAATATATAGACCTCTTCAATGCAACATATATATATATATATATATATATATATATATATATATATATATATATATATATAACTTTATCCGTAGCATACTTGTTGACAACACAAATATCATAGCATCATTCACATACAAAAAAAAAAAAAAGGCTAAAAATAAGGATGGAAGCATTATTAATAAAAAGCCCCTATGTAGCCTCATGCGCAATAGTGGCAGTGGAATGCCTTGCTTGGGGTGAGAGGATTAAAAAAAAAAAAAGGCTAAAAATAAGGATGGAAGCATTATTAATAAAAAGCCCCTATGTAACCCCATGCGCAATAGTGGCAGTAGAATGCCTTGCTTGGGGTGAGAGGATTAAAAAAAAAAAAAAAGGCTAAAAATAAGGATGTAAGCATTATTAATAAAAAGCCCCTATGTAGCCCCATGCGCAATAGTGGCAGTGGAATGCCTTGCTTGGGGTGAGATGATTAAAAAAAAAGGCTAAAAATAAGGATGGAAGCATTATTAATAAAAAGCCCCTATGTAGCCCCATGCGCAATAGTGGCAGTGGAATGCCTTGCTTGGGGTGAGATGATTAAAATAAAATATATATATATATATATATATATCGGCAACAATCTTTGTTTTATGCAAGTTTCATTATGGTTAAGTTTTTATGTAATTTTTCATGTGAACATATGATTTTTCTATTTTTTTTATTTTGAGGACATAAATTATATAAAATGTTTTATCTATCCGTGCGCTTTTGGCTATGCTTTTAACTATTATCGCAGATAGATATTTTTTTTTACGTGAAACAGAAAGTATGTAGTGTCATGTATGTTTGTATAACAGTATGTAGGTTTTATGTACGGAGTACGTTAAGCACGTTGTTAGGGTGTTTGTTGTCGTTGATTTTATTGAGTGTTTTTTTTTTTTAACATTCTCACCCCAAGCAAGGCATTCCACTGCCACTATTGCGCATGGGGCTACATAGGGGCTTTTTATTAATAATGCTTCCATCCTTATTTTTAGCCTTTTTTTTAAATCTTCTCACCCCAAGCAAGGCATTCTACTGTCACTATTGCGCATGGGGCTACATAGGGGCTTTTTATTAATAATGCTTACATCCTTATTTTTAGCCTTTTTTTAAAATCTTCTCACCCCAAGCAAGGCATTCCACTTCCACTATTGCGCATGGGGCTACATAGGGGCTTTTTATTAATGATGCTTTCATCCTTATTTTTAGCCTTTTTTTTTTAATCCTCTCACCCCAATCAAGGCATTCTACTGCCACTATTGCGCATGGGTCTACATGGGGCTACATAGGGGAAGGTAAAGAGAAGGAGTGGTTAGACATAGGGAATGTCAGGAGGAAGGTGACAGATGAGTAAGGATACCGAGGATGAGGTTTGGGCAGATGAGAAGAGTGTTTGATAGAATAGGAGCAGGTTAGTGTGTTAGGCTATATATATATATATATATATATATATATATATATATATATATATATATATATATATATATATATTAAACGGAAAAGTAGGAAGGTAAATCCCAAGAACCTGATCCTAATTAATATTAAAAATGTTAATATTAAAAAATGATGCAGGAGGAGAGCTCAATGTAAAATTACAGAGCCAATATAAATTAAAATAAATTTTCAAAATTCAAAAATGTTGAATGAACATTTCAACATGAAATCCGTCAGAGAGATCTCACGTATCCTCAGCAACAGTCCATATTCAAAATGAGAACGTAATATATATTATATATATATATATATATATATATATATATATATATATATTATAATTTCCACTGGCCTTAATCGTTTGAGCAATCGTTTGAAAAATCGTAAACAAATAAAAATTCAAATATGTCGGCTTATATATATTAAAGGAAAAATCAACACATAATTAAATGGTTATAAATCCAGAATTTATTTCTCAATGTAAAAAATGTTTTTACAATTGTCTCGTTAAGATCGTTGATGAATAAAAAATAAAAAATGAAATTCTTCCATTGCTGAAATAAGTTCTGGATTTATAATCGTTTAACTATGTGTTGAGTTTTTCTCTCAATGTTTTTGCTATGGATAATATCCATTAAGCTATGATGGCAAGACCTGTCAGTTTCAGTGGACCATATCACAGATTCATTCTAGAAAGTGTTTTCAAAATTTACAATACATATACCTGCTACTTTGAAAACTCCACAAATTAACTGAGCAGTTTTATTGAAATGGCAGTTAAAAAAGAATGTATTGTGGTTATGTAAAAAAAAAAAAAAAAAAAACTAAACCAAAAAACAAAAAAGCAATTAAACATGGTTTGTTTACAAGAATTTAACTCGCTCCCATATTCTTGCTTTCCTGACAGCTACAACCACCAGGAATTTAAATGCAATGTCAATACTCATCTCTTAACTACTTGACTCTCGTTCTTTCCCCACCCCGTATATCCTTTCCTTTCTCTCCACCTTTGAAACTGTCACCACACCTGCATTCTCATCTTTCTATTGCTCCTTTCTAACTGGTTCGTCTTTCTCTTCACTCTCTTCTAATTAATCTTATGTAGCCCCCTGCATATCAGTGGCATTACCGCTCTGCTTGGGGTGAAACGATTAAAAAAAATCCACTTTATGTTGATGTGGACGTCTGAAGTAGGATGTCGATGAAAAATTAATTAAATCAATTATTTACCATAAAATTTCAAAACTGCTTTATTTATCATCAACGATGAAAGCACAACTGCAAGATCTAAATTACAGAAAACCATTATTATTTATGACTTCACTTGCTCCTTAAAGAAATGAGTTTTTGATCAAACCAAACTCATCAATATGGATATACCTCTACATGGTTATCTAGCGTTACACCTACCTGATCATAGCTCATTTAGGACTCAATTAAACACACACAGTAACCTACCAAACTCTATCCGCAACATATTTGTAGAAAATGCAAGTATCATAGCCTCATCCACAGGTATAAAAATGACTAAAAATAATGAAAGCACTAAAGATAAAAAAGAAAATTCCAGTCCGATATATATATATAAATATATATCTGTAAAAAAATAATAAAAATATAATCTGTAAAAATATAAATATATATATATATATATATATATATATATATAAATTCAGATGAAATTTAGAGGGGAAATAGCTATTTTCAAGACATGCATTCTCGACCCCGTTTAAACAAAAAATGAGGAAAAATTCTACTGCCGGAGGAGGCTTGGTCTAGTAAAGAAAGAGGTTGGGGGATATTTGTTTTCTAGGATTAAGCTAGCAGAATCTTAGTTGTAATTTCTTCTATGGTAGTGGGAGGTATGTGGCTTAATCATTACGTTAGTAGTAGTAGTAGGTAGGGGGAAGGTAACTGCTTAGCCAAATATTAAAAACAAACTTTATGTGACTAATTGGAAGAATAAGACAGTTATTGCAATTTATAATTATTTCTGTGACGACACATAATAAGGATCTCTCAACGTTTATTCAGAAGTACATTCTGATATTGAAATTTCAAAATTTAAATTTTTTCTGTTAATCATACATTACATCTGTCTCTTAAGCTATTTGGGGGTCTTAGCCTTGCCTATCAGCTTCCACTTTATCTGTAGATTTTGGTTATTTTCTTTTAACTCACAGTATTTTCGGGAAAGTGATGTTTGATATCTTAAATTAGGGTTAGTGAAGGAGTGCCTGTGAGCATAAAGCCATTGCTTCCAAATTTCCGCCGAAATTCCGATATAAACATTGTATTTTTTCTTATTTTCCTTAGGATAGATGGTGGCCTGATAGATCACATTTGCAGATCAAAATTTACCCTCAACCGGACAGTTATCTCTAGATCTACAATTACAGAAGGATATAATCATGTTTTCTGTCTTGGATTCACTACACTTCTTCAAGATTTGGTTATGGTGGAAACTAATAATGTTATACATATTATTAGTACATGAATAACTAATCTTGATCATTTTCCTATTGAATATTTTACTCAGGGGATTATCTTTATGAAAATGTTCGCTTATTAATTTACGAAAGATCTAACCAATGTTAATAGTTGATAGTCTACAGAACGTGGGGTTAAACCATGTAATTTTTGTTTTTCTATATTTATCTTTAGCTTTTTTTGTATTCAGAATTACTAGTGGGTCTTAAATAAATTAATTTAACTTTATATCCGCTACTCTGGAGGGCCTTATTATATAGTTTTTTTGTTATTCCTAAAGATTCTAAGGCTAGAGGATAATCGGCTAATTCTAGTATTAACCGTCCTCGGTATTTGCTTTATAATGGCGTTAGGGTAGTTGGAATTAATATTGATATAGCTAGAGATTTCATTGTCCTCATGGTACGGTTTAAAGGTATTATTATCGAGGTTGAGGGTAATGTCTAGGTAATTCAGAATCTTTAAGTTGGAAGCAATTTCTATTTTAAACCCTAGCATACTGAAGGCCTTAATGGTTTTCTTCTGGATTTTCATAGTCAATGGGCCATTACTATTCGGGCTGAACATAAGTCCGTCATCCCGGTATAGGCCTACCTGTTGAGGATTTACAACTTTACTAAGGGTGTCTAGAATATAGATGCCTATTAAATCGGCAACTTGGGCTGAATCATGTGCTCCCATGGGAACGTCAAATTTACTGTCGTGACTTTTAGTCCAGGTAGAATCGTTATGGTTAAGGAGAGATTTTCTCGCTGCTAGAATAATATTAGTTTTTCGAATCTTTCCAGAGGTTGGGATGGTGGATGTGTTGAAGCTTAGCGGTTATATTTTTGATGATTTTTTTCGAGATAATACTGATTCACTTTTGGTTGGATTTAGTAATCTAGGTTGTACCCGACTCTCCAAATTGGGGTTATTGTCTTAAAATAGGAGGTAGACGTTTCTAGTACTGGCTTTACCTACACTATCCTTAATGTCTAGCTTGCCGGCAAAATTAGCGGTATCATGACCGATTTCGTTAATGATATTTTCCTCCTTGTCTAGTCTATATGTGTCAGTAATTTTATTAGTTAGAAGTTTAAGGTATTGGGAAGGGTTACATTTGTAAATATTTCTAGACTTATCGGCCTTACCCAAATATCCTTTGAGTTTCTAATGGATTTAGAATCCTTCTCTAGCATCATTTGGAAGGAGTTTGAATGTTTTTTGAATTTCATCTTGGAAACAATATGAAACAGGTCCTTTTCAAATGGATCCAGGAACTTGCAAGGAGGTGTCAAAATTAGCGGTATCATGACCGATTTCGTTAATGATATTTTCCTCCTTGTCTAGTCTATATGTGTCAGTAATCTTATTAGTTAGAAGTTTAAGGTATTGGGAAGAGTTACATTTGTAAATATTTCTAGACTTATCGGCCTTACCCAAATATAGAATCCTTCTCTAGCATCATTTGGAAGGAGTTTGCATGTTTTTTGAATTTCATCTTGGAAACAATATGAAACAGGTCCTTTTCAAATGGATCCAGGAACTTGCAAGGGGGTGTCATTTTCTGTGATTTCCGATTGTAGGTATCCACGTTTTGGTCTCGGGTGTCGGAGGGGAATAAGTAGTATTGCGCTTTCCACCGCAGTCTCTTCACAAAGCTGATGATTTACTGAAAAATCCAGTAATGTTGGTGCGAGCAACAGACGATTGCCAGAAGATCTAATACCTTAGACAAGAAAAATCACGAACATTGAAAGAGCAAGAAGTAAAAACAACAAAAATCTATTTTCGCAGTAAATTAAATTGATCAGCGTCTAGACATTCTAGACAGACCAAAAATCACTGCTTCACAACATATCCATGCTTTCGACTCTGTACCATATCTAAGCTATGCTTATCAGCATATCACACAGCTTATTAAGCAACACTCCCTCCCACTACTGTGAATGGCTATTAAGCCTTGTAGTAAATGAGCTTACACTACCGGCCATAATTATTAGGTCACCTCAATTTTTTAAAAGAATTATAACATTTGTAGCGGATGCGTGTTGTAGTACAGTGGATATCGGCTCGGAACGAGAAACCGGGGAGACGAGTTCGAATTCCAGTTGAATCCATTGTATTCACTTACGCGCAAATACCCTTGGGAAAGGTATTAATCCGTCTCTTCCTTCCAGTTATGGGTTAAATAGCAGGACAGATTGGGTTCTATAGCCTTGGTCGGCAACCAGTCTACCGCAGAATGCAATGGCAACCTGCTGTGGGATAATCTTCTGCCCAGTCAGTCATGTCTCTTTCAAGACATGATCGCCCAAGCGTGTATCACGTATGGCACTTAACTGACCGACTGATAGCATTTTTAGTGGATAGTTGTAAATGAAAATAGAATGGTTCTTTTGCTATTATTACTTTGCAAAATTTTACATTTCAAGGAATCAAAGATGAACTCGTCCGAATCACCCTAAATTTTGTTCATTCATTCATTGATGAAACTGCAGTATAGATAATTATTGAATATTTATAAATTCATTTGATGCACAGTACAGTATTAACAAAAGAACCATTCAATTTTCATTTACAATTATTTACTTGGCAATAAATACTAAAATATAGTATATATATATGAAAGAATGGCAACCCATGAAGACGAAGAGAATAATCTAAAAGATGTTATCTAATTAATATAAAATATCACTTAGATAACAATAAAGAAATAGAGAGCTTAATGGATATTATCCAGAGCAAATTTAAATATATATATTGAAAGGACTCCAGAACTGAAGAACTACTGCTCACTGAAACTACTATAATATTTCTCAAAAATCTTAAGAATATCGCTGTTTCGTTAACTGTTCTCCTCCAATAGTAGCTGTTTTAATGTTTTTAATTAAGTCATTGGTGTAATCTATGCAAGGAATATAAGTAATCACATCTGTTGATGCTGACTTCTTGTGTCTTATTACCACCAAAAAAACTAATAGCTATGAAAGTCTGAAATATGACAGAGTATTTTTAATTCTGATTTTCAGAAAATGCATCTCTGTTTTGCTGGTAAAACTGACTCTTAATTAATATGTCAATCAGAATTTTGATGTATTGACATTGAAATTATTTACTGAAAATTAATATTTTATCTTCTGTGTTTATCAGGGGCTGTTTCTAGTAAAATTAGAAAATTGTAAATGTTGATAATTTAAAGATTTTCAAACAAAATTTCAAGTTTTGATAATTTTTTGTGTGTATTGTGTAAGTGAGCATTCTCAGTCGGAAACCTTTTTAGACTTTTGAAACTTTTTCTGCCTATTGGTTTTCAGATAATTTGTTCTGATAATAGAATGGTTCAGTATGGTTCTGTGAAAAAAAGCATATGAGTAACGACAGAAGGCGATTGATAGAGAAACATATTAAGCACACACACGCACTGTGTGTGTGTGTGTGTGTGTGTGTGTGTGTGAGTGAGTGAGAGAGAGAGAGAGAGAGAGAGAGAGAACAGAAACGAAATCAGTGTGGTGCTCTGAAGAAAACCCAGAAAAATACGAGACTTACAAACAAAGACAAAGAAAAAGAAGACAACTGGTGCATCAAATAGTCCAGCACTCTCGTGTAAACATTCACTAGGGAAGACAGTGGTTCCTGCTTCATATGCTTTACAAAAATTCCTACCAAGAAAAAGAAAGTAATCAAAAAAATCATAACTCCTTTATCGCTGAGAATGAAATTTTTACATCAATAAGAAAAGATGGTTGACCTACTATTGTGTTAACAACCAGGGAAGCTGTGTTTTATTATTTATTTTTGCTATAGATCTTTAATTTTTTTTTTTTTAGAGAGGCCTGAATACAGTTACTGCAAAGTTGGTAGGAAAGCCACTGAAAAAATGCCAAAAGAACGTCAACGATTTTTAAACCACATTATCTTTTACGGAAACATAATGAATTATTTGGGTTGCGTTATTCAGAAAATTAAGAACACGTCTCATATTATATAATCCAGAAAATAGCCAGCAAAGTGAAGCCCTTGTTGTAAAACGACGAGACATGAAGCATTTACAGTATTCACAGCAGCCCATTATGTCAAATGTACTGTAATCATTGCTGAAAATCTCAATTAAACGATGGATAAAGACCCTCATTTGAATTTTATATCAGTTGCTGCTATTTCCAATCAAACGCTTCATAAAAAGAACATAGCTTTTTGTTTGAATAATCAACTTACAGAATTCTTGAGAAATATTTAACCTGGATTTAGAAAACTGCATTTTTAGAGTAACGAATATCGTGTTCAATTCAGATCGCAGTATGCCTTTCATTTATTTCAGTAGACTTAGAAATAACATGAAATTATGGTGAGGCTTACCATTTTAAAAGCTCACATAAATGGCATAGATGAAGCAGTCAGGTGTAAAGTATTTTCTGACGTAAAAACTACTAAGATAGTGATTCGAAATGCGCACCATTTTGCATATTTTGCCAATCAAATTTGCAATGTGAATGCGTTATGACCTTGACAAATCTCATATTTAATATCCAGATGTTGATAACAGTATTTGCATTGGGGACACCAAAGTTCACCGGATGAAAAGAATTAAAGAAATTTTTGTTGATTGTTACTACAATTCTCAGTACAAAAATTGCCCAGAAGCGCTAATGGAGTCATCTTATTGACAACATGAAAATAGTAATATTAACTTTTACCAGTATATTTCAAGATATATGAAAAGGGAAGGGTACCTAATGAAGAGGAGCTTACACCACAAGTTGGAGATGTTGCAGTCCAATATGCTACTAAATGTATAGTGTTATCTTATACGGGGGTTATTTAGTTAAAAAATGAAAATAAACAATATTTTCAACAATGCATGAAGAAAGATGGCAAAGAACCATTTATCTTGGAGGAAGGTGATTATGATTGTGTTGCTAAGAAGAGTATTGTAACTAGTATTAAATTACTTTCTATTGAATACGTCTGGACAGTATCTCATCGACATTTAGTCAATCTGCTAAGTGCCATAAGTGATACACGCTTAAGTGCTCATGTGTCGAAAGAGACATGATTAAATGGGCAGAAAATTTTCCCGCATTAGTTTGCTATTATTTTTTGCGGTAGACTGGTTTCTAACCAAGAACCATAGAACCCAATGCTATTTAGCCCATAGCTGAAGAGAGAAGAGACGAAGTGATACCTTTCCCAAGGTTATTTGCTCGTAAGAGAATGCAACGAATTCAACTGATTTTCGAACTCGGCACTACAAATTCTCGACCCGAGCCGATATCCACTGCACCACAACCCACATCATTGATATTACATTATCTTTAAACATGTGGCTTGTTTAATAAACTACTTTATTAGTCAATGTAGCATTTCCAGAGACCATTTTTTATACATATGGTTTTAAGATTTTTATCTGGATGTTTCTGATGAGTTGTTTTATTTGAAATCATTCCACCATAAATATTTTATTTTATCCTCTGTCTCTGATATTGTATCTCCGACAGGGATATGGTTACGTGTTTATGAGTTCAGCATCAAGGAACGATTGTAAAACAGTGAATTAATAGTGGTTGTTAAATCTGTACCAGCTGCATTACAACTGATAGTTCATTACAATTTGGTTTCCCAGCGTTTTCTATTTCACAAAAATTTAGCTAAAAATCATAATTCCGAAAAACTGAATTTGTTTATTCCGTGCCTGTCACATTTTATTCTGCAAATTGTGCATGTTGTGATTTTAATAAATATTTTTGTCATAATTTAGAAGGTATTAAGCTTGAATAATTGTAGTGTAACCAAATATATATTGCAATTTAACACTTCTCCAGAAATCCTATTTCATGTTAAAAAATTTCCTCCCTGACAAAGTAATAATAGTCAATTTGCCTCACACACACACACACACACACACACACACACACACACACACATATTGTTAAACATTTCCTACTTATTCTTTATCTTATCATCCTGTCGGATCCATATTTGGTCTATATATATATATAGTCATCCACAGACAGATCTGCTTCGCTGTATCACAGCTCATCATTACGGTTAGACATCCGATTGCTTTTACCCAGGATTGAAACCCGACAGAATTTGCGTCAGTCGGCGATTCTACCTCTGAGCTATGGGCAGACTTTTAGCGTGTGATGTATCATACGGCAGTAGCTAGAGTGCTCTATTTCATTACTGAATGAGCGATGCGTAGATGCTAGAGTAGCTACTGTTTTTCAAAATTTACCATTCTTCCAGAGTGCTCAATCAGGGTGTGAGAGCAGACAGATGTTTTGCTGTATCACAGCTCATCAGTACGGTTAGACACCCGATTGCTTTTACCCAGGATTGAAACCCGACAGAATTTTCGTCAGTCGGCGATTCTACTTTTGAGCTATGGGCGCTCAGTAAATAGACAGGTTTGGTCTGTTGATTTTATGTAAATTCTTTTCATATCGTCTGATAAGCTTAATAGCATTATTATTGAAAGAAGAAAGAAAATCACAATATTGATACATGTTTTTTATTCCTTTCTGAGCCACATACACAATTCCGCGAAATTCTCATCGAAAACAGGACCATACTTAAACATGAAAAACCATAAACAAAAACTAAAAATTCTTGAAGCCATATACATATAACAGTTGAAACCTAACCTGAAGAAAATAAACTACGAAATCGCTACGAACATTCTTAAATGCTTATAATATATAACAGAAGCGATTGGTTGTCCCAATGGCTTTCCATACTTAATACTTCTCGCCTCCACTCTTGCGTAGTCATGTGTGATGTCATAAGCTGTAGTGCGATTTTCGCTTCCAGTGTCCCGCACGCACGTGTTCGTCGTTGCTTTGAAAATCTTCCATGAAACAAAATAGACTACTACTATTGTTCGTCCGCGAACTGTTTAATACACTTAATATAATTGTCATCTTTGATAATGGCTGATGTAAGCTGAAAGATCAGAAAGGATTAAAGAACCTGTATCAATATTGTGATTTTCTTTCTTCTTTCAACGGTAATGTTATCAAGCATAAACGACGATATGAAAAGAATTTACATAAAATAGATCGACAAAACTTGTCTATATTATTTAACTATACATGCATCAATGAAAAACTGCTGCCTAAATACACACAATTTAATATATATATATATATATATATATATATATAGTCATCCACAGACAGATCTGTTTCGCTGTATCACAGCTCATCAGTACGGTTAGACACCGATTGCTTTTTAAACCAGGATTGAAACCCGACCGAAGTGGCGTCAGTCGGCGATTCTACCTCTGAGCTATGAGCGCTCGGTAGAAGGAGGCAGACTTTTTAGCGTGTATATTATCATTATACACGCCCAATAGCTGAGAGTGCTTTAATTTATTGCTGAATAAACGATTCATATATGCTAAAGTAGCTACTGTGTGTGTGTACATTTGTGTGTGTGTGAGTGAGAGAGAGAGAGAGAGAGAGAGAGAGAGAGTGTGTGTGTGTGTGTGTGTGTGTGTGTTAATGGACATCGAGCAGCGACAATTTATTTCATACTAGAAAGCTATCTTTAGGCCATGATCATTCCGTTCAGGCATGAAACAGACTGTTGTTAATCATTACTGACTTCAGATAGTGTCCACTTTTATATTTACAAAAGTTCTATCTCTGATATTGATGACTTTTACCCATAAATATAGAATACCTGAAAACTATATTTGTATCATATATAGTTAATGTATCATGGACTCTCCGTCTTGTAAAAATTATAGCGAAGCGGGAGGCTCCATTACACAGAAAAGAGTGAGCATCTATTCAATTACCATATATATATATATATATATATATATATATATATATATATTTGAACATTATTTTTAATAAATACTTGTATTTGAGTATTAAAAATAATGTTCAAACAAATAAATTAAAATATGTCGTTTGTTAATCCATTTCGTAAATCTCCGAAACATTTTGTAATATATATATATATATATATATATATATATATATATATATATATAAGCCGTACTGATGAGCTGTAATACAGCGAAATAGATCTGCTGCGGATGACTATAGAATTTACGCTCTCAGACCCCGATTGAGCACTCTGGAAGAGTGGGAGGCTTTGTAAACAGTAGCTACTCCGGCATTTACGCACCGCTCATTCGATAATGAATTGGAGCACTCTAGCTATTGGGCGTGTTTATACGCGTTAAAAAGCCTGCCTTCTTCTACCGGACGCTCGTGACCTAGGGGTAGAATCGCCGACTGACGCCGATTCGGTCGGATTTCAATCCTGGGTTAGGAAGCGACCGGAGTATAAGTCGTACTGATGAGCTGTAATACAGCGAAACAGATCTGTCTGCGGATGACTATAGTACATATGTGTGTGTATATATATATATATGTAAACCACTCTTTAGCCTCTGATAATGCATTATGTTTTTTTTTTCACAGCTAAACTCCATATAAAGTGAATTTGTACACAGATTAACATATTTCCTGAAAGTTACAGCTCCTTTTTAATTAAATTTGAATGATATGCCCACAAACGGTTTCGAATTCTTCCGAAATTCCGATGACGTAAACCGTAGGACATTTGGCAACCTGATTCTCAAGACGAAAATTCAATTATGCCAAGAGATTTTCTTTCTTTGGAATGGAGCCAGCACTGAAACAATACTCAAATATTCCGTTTTAAAAACTAGAATCAGAACTAAAACCTCCCCAAATTCGTAATATTTACAGATGTTAGCTTACACGACGTGAAGTTCTATTATGTAAGTCAACGTTTTCACTACGAAATTGTTCCTGTATTTAGAGCATATCTTTTTTATAAACCATGACAATAAATATCATTCAAGAAAGAATTAAGGATAAGAAAACCACAATTATATTAACTATTAATAACTAGAGTATTACGCACAGTTATGATGCATAACTGATACATGGCCGAATAAGTTATTTTAAATAGTTCGTATAAAACCAATATTATAAATAAGCATTGCATACTTACCATATTTTATCTGTAAGAAATTAAAAACATTGGATGGCTAATATTTCTTTTGAAAATATTCAGTTGCATAATCCTATTAGTATCATGTTTGTTCCGTGTATGTTCACACGAGCATTACGCCTTACCTTAGATAAATAATGAGCCGTTTCGTTTTGAGTGCTTAGGAAAGAAAGAAGAAAAAAGATATATAAAGTACGCTGCTTGGTTTCAGTGAGAAAAAGAAATCGTATATCATAGACAGAAAGAAAGGCTAAAAGAAGTGATGATGCTATCGAGCGCCTAATGTCTGCTTCTATGAAATGGAAATAAGTAAAATGGAGGGAAATAGAATAGAACAGAAGGGAGAGTAAAGAAAATCTGATACTCACAAGACAGATTGATGGCCAGAAGGCCAGAGGAAAACAATGCGTAACATACTTAGTAAGTTTGAGTAAATGGATGGGAAAAAGGGTTTAGCATTACTAATAGAAAGACAAGAATTATTACGAGTTAAGAACAGGGAAATTGTCAAGGTTCTTAGGGGAGGGGGTCCATAAAAAAGAATATATCTAATGGATCGTCAGTAATATTTTTCAGTTTCTTTGATAATTATTCTTTACAATTGTAACTCTGCCGTCAAAAATGACGGCAAAATATTTGAGAGGATTATTAGCTGTTTGCTCTCATGTTACCCCCCCACCCAGAACGTGAAAGAAGTGAATATTATAAATGCACAATGGTCTTTATTATAATAGAGAGTAAGAAAGGATTCTTCATTACTCCACGACATAATTATTGCAAAAATAAAATAATAAGGCACTGTTAAAGGGTAAACACGTGGCAAGAGCTTTAATAACTTGTAGTAAAGCTTAATAAGTGGTAGTAAAGAGAATGATCCTAGCCAACGCTGTCTCGCTATTGTCTCTCTCTCTCTCTCTGTTCATGAGCGCGGCGACAGGAGGGATATATATATATATATATATATATATATATATATATGCGACTCCTATCCACATAGGGGAAGTCACCAAGGGATCTGGCGCGTCTTAGACCTCTCGACCACGAATGACGATCAGTCTAAATGAAGTCAAATTAAGCCTATAACACAATTTTCAAATTCATCGTAATAACCATATCAGCTCTGAAATGTTTTCGTAATGTCAACAAATGTAAACATGTTACAGAAATTAACGAAGATTAACGAAGCTGGTTATAAACAATTATTGTCGGTTATTTATAACCAGTTTTATTAATCTTCGTTAATTTCCGTAACACTTTTACATTTGTTGACATTACGATACATTTCAGAGCAGATATGATAATAACGATGAATTCGAGAACTGTGTTATAGGCTTAATTGGATATATATATATAACAGTCTGTATTACAATAGAGAGGATTGGGTTCTATAGTCTTGGTCGGCAACCAGTCTACCGCAGAAAGCAATGGCAACCTACTGCGGGATAATCTTCTGCCCAGTCAGTCATTTCTGTTTCGAGACATGATCGCCCAAGCGTGTATCACGTATGGCACTTAACTGACTGACTGAAGGTCACAAAGAAAGATAATAATATCTGGGAATTGTTTTAATAGAGAGCGGAAAATGTGACAAAAGAAATTTGAAGGCGCATTAGGATAGCCAATGATGCAATCCAAAAGCTGAGCAGAGTACTGAGAAATTATATATATATATATATATATATATATATGCTAAAAACAATGAAAGTTTACTAAACTGCTACGTGATACCTGTTCTTCTATATAGCAGTGAGTGCTGGACAATATCCTCAAAGATGAAGAGAGATTTGAAGCAAGAGGGATGTAGTTCTACAAAATGATGCTGAGGATACCATGAAACAAATATGTCGGCAATAATGTTTTAGAGAAAATGGAAACCCAAAGGAAGCATCTACTTAACATCAGTTTAGATTTCTAGGGCATATAATGAGGAGGAAGGGCTTGGAAAATCTCAAACTAAGAGAACAGATTAGAGAAAAGAGTGACAAGAAAACATGACATTCTGAATGCACAGACTTTAGAAGAATTTTTTAAGCACTACAATGGTCGGGAAGTTGTGGAGATTCATGATCGTCAATGTCCTGAGCGCTTGGAAAATTTGATACTCACACAACAGATTGAAGGCTAGAGGGACGGAAGAAGACAACGCAGGAAGTTTTTTCTTTGTATCCTTACTACAACTTAAAGTCAGTCAGTCAGTTAAGTGTCATACGTGATACACGCTTGGGCGATCATGACTCGAAAGTGACATGACTGACTGGGAAGATTATCCCGCAGTAGGTTGCCATTGCTTTCTGCGGTAGACTGTTTGCCGACCAAGGCTACAGAACCCAATCTATCCTGTTATTTAACCCATACCTGGAGGGAAGAGACGGATTAATACCTTTCCCAAGGGTATTTGCGCGTAAGTGAATGAAAGGAATTCGACTGGAATTCGAACTCGGATTCCCGATTTCTCGTTCCGAGCCGATATCCACTGAACCACGAGGCACTTAAAGTATATTTCATTAATGAAGGATAATGATACTTAGTAGGCTTGAGTAAATGGTTGACAGGAAAGCGTCATTGATAATTATCCTTCATTAATGAAATATACTTTAATTTGTAGTCACGATACAAAGGACTTCGTAACAAAATTATATAAAACTAGCAGTATAGCCCGGCGTTGCTCGGGTGTAATGAAAGCTTTAAAACTGATCCATGGTCCTGGAGCTCAGACTCTTTGAACGTTGGCACGAAAGACTAAGAAGCAATAGTTGTTTCCAGTTAAAGCGAAACCATCGGCTGAAAAAAAAAATGAATTAATGTAAGTCAAATTTTGATTTCCTGGTATCAATATCAAATTTTCTGCACTATTGTAAGAACTGCAACTTTGAAACTTCTGAATATCGTTTCTTATGTCTTTGTCTATGAGTGTATCAAATTTGATTAAAATCGGACCACTCCTTCTATAACCCGATTCTTTCGATTATCGATATTTTCGGGTGTACCTCGACACAAAACCTAGTTAAGAACACTCGCAGACACTTATAGTACAACTATGTAAATTTTCAAGAAAATCGGTTCAGCCGTTTCGAAATCTATAGGTAACGGACACACACACAGACATAGTTTCATTTATAAATAAGTTTAGATAAAAAATAAAATTTAAATTTGTCCAGGTAAAATATTCAACAATACAATAGCACAATTTCCAAAAGTATTATTGTTGTGGAAATTGCAAGGAACGTATTCAATCTTTAAATTAAGAATTATGACTTAAGAAAATTTTGAAACCAGAAAACCGTGACATTCTCATGGGTAGTGGGAATAAAATAAATAGTGCAGATTAGAACACGGAAAAATAGAGGTGTGGGTAAGTAAAGTTGGTACAGGAAGAATGCATTGCGCACATATTTAAAAAAAAGAAAAGAAAAAAAAAGTGAGTTCACGCTCCACAAATAAGCATTTTTCATTTAATTTTATAAAACTATTTTTCTTATACCACGGCTCGAACACTGACTACAGATCCAGAGAGAAAAACGTAACTACCTCGACTATGAGGGAAATCAAATATGAAAAAAAGATTAGCTTAGTCTGACACAAAGCCAAATGGCGCTTACAAAGATTGTGTTCATGTGAATTCACCGGATTCGTAAAGGTGTTTATTTCGAAAATTATCATTCGAGTTACCTCAGCTCGAACAGCGACATTTGCTGCCACAATTATGCCCACCATGGGGAATAAAACTGAAAATTAAATTTCAACTCTTATATATGTATATTTGTTCTTGTCTGTATATATTTATATGTGTGTGTGAGTATGTGCAGATGTGTTTTCTATGTGTGCGTCTATATTGGTGTATGTGTGTGTACATGTGTGTAAATATGCATGTGTGTGTGAAAGTGAGCGCGCGTATGTTCTTGCGTGTGTTTATGGACGTCTGTGATTGTGTGCGTGTGAACTGAATATAGCATTCGCCACTCTAAAAGTTTTCTAAATCCAGATTTAATATTTTTCAAAAATTCTGTGAGTTGATTATTCGAACAAAAAGGTTGTTCTTTTTAGGGAGCCTTTGATTGGAAATAATAGCAACTGGCAGAAAATCAAAATCAAGGATTTTATCAATCGTTTAACTGAGCTTTTGAGCAATAATTACAGAACCTTTAATTTAATGGGCTGCTCTGAATACTGTATTTGCGCGCGTATGCATGTGTGTGCACTGCTGTATACGTGTAAGTGCATGCGTACCTGCGCGAGTGCGTGAGTGTATACATGTGGGGTATGTGTGTATGCTTGTGAGTGGAATTTCGAGCTGAACGCTTTATTTAACTCACCGAGGTATATTGTTCTAGTTCCATGAGTCATGCCTCTTCCCGACGTTTCTATTATCTCTTTTACTCAACACACCATTTTTTTTTTTTAGCCAGGTATTGAACTCACAACCCTTTCGGTCAAGTCAATAGATCTAACCACACTTTTATCCACTGAAACATGTGTCGGATTAAAATGTCAGCCCGCAAAATTTGTGACTTTTGTCGTAATCTGTGCCTTGACATTTTTACTTTAGTGAATTAAACTGAAGAAAGAAAGCGATTCCTTTTTTTTCTTGAGTAGCTTTCCTAAGAAACATTTAAAAGTCGAAAGTCATACCAACGACGGTTTTCTGAAGTGGCTATAAATCCTATAAAATGACTAACATGCTTGTTTTCAGGTCATTCCGAAGTTTTAAATGAACATATGAAGTCTTTGTGGCCGTCATTGTTACTTTATTTTTATTCAATGTGCTTGTATGTGTCCATTAGAGTTTAAAACAGTTTTCCTCACCGCGTCATTAAGTATTTCGCTTGTAGGAAAAACAGTGAGCCGACACAGCGGGAAATACAAAAATATAAAATAAAATAAAACAAAATAAACGGAAAAAGAAAACAAAAACACAAAAACAAATCAAACAAGTAGAACAAATAAATAAATAAAACAAGCGCTGGTCCTCCCCCATAAAAAATATCCATCAACAATCCTCTTGGAGATGCCGATCAGATACCCTCGAGTAGATTTCCCGCGGCGCCATCTCTGTAGGCGGTCCATTGCCCTCTACCAGACACATCGATCTATCTGTCTATAAAACTGTCCCGACAGATATATTCGGCATTCGGACGGCATCTTAGTCCTTTGTGAGTGAAAGGGTTTTCAACGCTTTACGGAAATTCCTTACATTGTGCGAGGGACGCATTCTGAAACAAGTGGTGATTTTTTCAGCATAGCTTAGATGTGTCAGTCAGTCAGTCAGTTAAGTGTCATACGTCATATTCGCTTGGGCGATCATGTCTCGAAAGAGACATGACTGACAGCAGAAGATTATCCCGCAGTAGGTTGCCATTGCTTTCTGCGGTAGACTGGTTGCCAGCCAAGGCTATAGAACCCAATCTGTCCTGTTATTTAACCCATAACTGGAAGGAAGAGACAGACTAATACCTTTCCCAAGGGTATTTGCTCGTAAGTGAATGCAATGAATTCAACTGGAATTCGAACTCGGCTCCTCGATCTCTCGTTCCGAGCCGATATCCACTGCACCACAACACCAGGCCAAAAGTATGGCGTACCCAATGAGTATATAACTCATTCAGTCAGTCAGTTAAGTGATACACGATTTGGCGATCATGTCACTTTAGAGACATGACTGACTGAACAGAAGATTATCCCGCAGTAGGCTGCCATTACTTTCTGCGGTAGACTGGTTGCCAGTCAAGACTATAGAACCCAATCTGTCCTGTTATTTAACCCATAACTGGAGGGAAGAGACGGATTAATACCTTTTCCAAGTGTATTTGTGCGTAGGTGAATGGAAGTGAATGATCAATGAACATATTCAATGAACACCAACTCCCCAACGCCAGAAGTTTTAGCCGACGTAAAGGACATTATTTCGAAGGCTGTTTTAATTTAGGCATTCAGACGTATGTTTTCTCCGCATCACAATCTTTCCACACTCATTTTCACCTTTTGACAGTTTCAAGACATTCTCGCCTTAGTTAACTATTTTCTCTTTTAATTAGAGTAGCGTTTTTTATGTTAAAATTATGGTCAGTTTCGTTACGGTGAACAAACAATGCGTTTTCTGTGTTTGTTTTTTTAAATGCATTTTTTGTGTTCGTATAGACTTTTGTTCAAACTTCTTGAGGCTTCTCCATTAGATTATTTCTGGTAATCATGGAAGATTTGACTCTTGTAAGAAAAGTTAATGGTAAGAGGAGTTAGGTACTTACTAGGGCGATATAAAGAGTCGGTCATTTTCTTCATCGTATTTGGTGATGGATTGTATAGATAAATTCTACAACGTATGAGATGAACTTAAACCCCAAAAGACGTCGTTGGTGATGAATCGTATAGATGAATTCTATAAGGCATGGGACGAACTTGATCCTCAAAAGACGCCCCCCCAAAAAAGGGCCTCATTAAGAATGCAACTCTTCATTGAAAAACGTTTTTTTTTATTTCCTACGAGCAAACTATTTGCAACTATTTTGTTTATCTAGTCATTTTTAATGCTATATTCTTCTGGACGTAGGCAATCATGAAGTTCCATGATTATTTTTCTTTATTACCTGTGAATTATTATAAAGTCTTTAAAAAGATAGTGGGTTGTTTACCCATTCAGAGTGTTACTTCTCTTAGACTAGTTCCTACGCTAGTCTATAGAAATCAGTCTACTGAACTATTTTACCCATAACAGAGAGAAGAAGAAAATGAGTTATGTTTATCTCTAGAGCGTTTATGTGGGCGTGAAAGCAGTTCATCCAGAATTTGAACTCGGTTCGACAATTCCATTTTCCATGCTGATATCCATTACAATACCCGCATATAATTATAAATAGTTTATTTTTGCTTATTGCGGCTTTAGATTTCACTGCACCTAAAACCGCAAGTTACCACAGAACCAAGAACATTAACCTGAAAATTCTAGTCATAATCAAGCCTTCATTAAGAAATCATGCATGACACCAAACTCGTTCATAAATATCTATACTGTCGGCTGTATACAACTTTTTCAGATCTTTGAGTGAAGCTTATGGCGAAGGCCACAAATTTTCGAATCTTATGAGCATTTGTTCGTGCATTGAATACTGTTGCCATATCTGGTCGGGTACTCCTGCTATTCATCTTGAGGTTCCCGACAAAATCTAAAGAGGGATGTGTAATGTAATCGGTCCTGACTTGGCATCTCGGCTTCAGTCACTTTCACACCGTCGTGACGTGGCTTCTTTCTGTCTTTTCTACAAATATTTTCATGGCAACTGCTCTAATAAGCATTTTTCCCTGGTGCCCCGTCTATGAAAATTTATGCGTGCTACTAGATTGGCATCTAGGTTCTACCCTTTTACTTTGAAATAGTTAAATGAAACGCTACTTCTACTCCAGCAACTTCTTTTCTCGCACTTTCTGCCTGTGGAACTCTCTTCCGTTAACCCATTTCCCTGATAGCTACCGTCTCTAAAAATTTAAATGCAGTGTCACACAAAATACAAAGGAGGATCTGTAACGTGGTTGATACTGACTTGGCAGACCGGCTGCAACCACTCTCTCACCGGCGTGATGTGGCTTCCCTGCGCCTCTTCTACAAGTACTTTCATGGCTTCTGCTCCGATGAGCTTAGATCACTGGTGCCGCCTAAGCATGAATTGACACGAGATACTAGATTAGCAACTAGGTCCCACCCTTTTACATTGAAACAGATAAGATGTAACCGTAAATTCTACTCCAACAGCTTCTTTTCTCGCGCTTCCCGCCTGTGGAACTCCCTTCCTCAAGTCTGCTTTCCCGACAGCTACAATCTCCAGGTGTTTAAATGTAGGGTCAATAGACACCTCCTATCACACTAACTCCCAATTATTCTCAGAACACTCTCATCTACTCAACCCTCATTCTCTGTATCCTTACCCGCCTATCACCCACCCTCTGACATTTCCTATATTTAATCATCGTTTCTCCACTCTATGTAGCCCTCTGCGCAGTAGTGGCAGTGACATGCCTTGCTCGGGGTGAAACGCTTATAAAAAAAAAAAAAAAAAATTGCCATTTTCTATCTTCTTGAATTCCATTCATCTTTTATCCTATCTTCAATACCTGCTGTACCCAGTATTTATTTCACTGTAACTCCCAGTACACTAGTTGCGATCTAGCCTTGCTTGGGGTGAAATAGTTAAAAAAGAACAAAAAACAACAAGATCTGGTGCTACATAATCAAGAAGATTTAAGTAAATAGCGCATATTATTAATACCACTGCTTGAATTTTATAGAAGATTTTTATGGAATTTAAGATTCATGCAGAAGTTATGTTAGGAGTAAATGTTTCGGTAATAAAGTACAAAACTCATCTATGCAGGTAATAGAATCACATAAAAAATATTGTGAAATATGTTTTCTTTCAACCGTCTAGTACACATTTAAAATGCCATGTTTTTGTTTTATCAAACTTTAATGCCTTTTAGACATAATTTTTTATTTTTAGATTAACTAATATTGGATGTGAATTGCGGTGCAATAGATAACGGCTAGGAAGGAGAAAGGGTCTTAGGCATTCGCCTGACTTTCTATGACACTGTCAGCTCTCTGCCTTCGGCTAGAGGGCGCTCTCTGCTTGGAAGCAGAGAGCACAAACCCAGTCGTGGTTGCGCCGAAGGGTAGAACCACGACTGGGGAAAAATAGACAGAGATTTTTTGGCCTGGCTATATGGCCGGGAATACCCACTATAAAATGACCATGTGTCACATCTGGCCTTGCGTGGGAAGGCTAGTAAATACGGAAAACCGAGAGCTGAGTTTGAATTCCATTTGAATTAGTTGCATTCACCTAGGCGCAAATACTCTTGCTAAAGGTCTTAATCTATCTTTTCTCCCTCCAGCTATGGGTTGAATAGCAGGACCCATTGGATTCTATAGCCTTGGTTGGCAACCAATCTACCACAGAAAGAAATGGCAACCTACTTTGGAAAAAATGTTCTGCCTAGTCAGTTATGTTTCGAAAGAGACATGGTTATCCAAGCGTGTATCACATATGGCACTAAAATGACTGATTTTTTTTTACCGAATAAATGAAGCGTAAGGAGACTGCATTACTCCGGACTTTATAGCACAAGCTTATCTTCCATTTAACCCCGCGTTAGTCACATGAGGTGTTTTGTTATTTCAAAGTTTTTAAAACACAAATAATTCATAGTTAACAACTTGTTTCTTTTGCTTCCTTCCACTACAGCTCACCTCAGTTGAGGATGTGTAGCGCACTGTGTTGGCGCAGTTGTAGCTCAATTGTCATGTGAGGTAGCTGTCTGGAGATTATTTTCGGAAAT
Source organism: Ascarosepion bandense (assembly GCA_037127315.1). Classification (NCBI taxonomy): domain Eukaryota; kingdom Metazoa; phylum Mollusca; class Cephalopoda; order Sepiida; family Sepiidae; genus Ascarosepion; species Ascarosepion bandense. The sequence goes on from JBBBDQ010000395.1 coordinate 312,234, forward strand.
CCGAGGAGGCTAACGCAGGGTTGAAATGAAAATTTCGAAATTAGCATTTTAGCTGAGCATAAACTCCGGCTTTTGGTTTGCATTAGAAGAAAGATGACGCAACACGCTTTTCCTACTTTCATCTTATTTTATTATTTTCTTTAGAATAAATATTTATTTATTTTTGTATTGTGCTAAGTATATAATGACTAGATAGCATCAAAACTTGCATAAAAATGATGTGGCTATACCGTTTAATGTGGAGAATAACATGAACAGAATATGTGTGCATGCGCATAAATTTTTTTCTAGAAACTAAGTAAAGTATTAAGAGAGAGAAAATTTTCGCGTGTAACAAAGGGTGGTAAACTATTTATCTAATCTTCATTATGTTAGTGAATGCTCTACAATCTTTTTTACAGATGAAGAAGGAACTCGAGGCGATAGAAGCTAGATTTTAATGTTAGATTCTGAGAAAACCATGGATAGAACATGTGAGTAACGAGGGAGTTTTCTTGAGAGTAGAAATCATAAGGAAACTGGTCACTACTATGAGAGAGAAAGAGAGAAGTGGAGAGAGAAGGAGAGAGAGAAAGAGAGAGAAGGAGTGAGAGAAGGAGAGAGAGTGAATGAGAGAGAGAAGGAAAGATAGAGTAAGAGAGAAGGAGAGAAAGAAAGAGATAGAGAGAGCGAGAGAGAGAGAAAGAGAGAGATAAGGAGAGAGAGAAACCTGAAATATCTGGGACATATCATGAGGAAAGAAGGCCTAGAGTATTTGATAGTCACGGGATATACTGAAGGTAATAGAAGCAAAGAAAACAGCGAATATCCTACTTAACGTGTCTGTATGAAGATCAAGAATAAAGTCTGACAGATATATATATATATATATATATATATATATATATATATATACACACTACCGGTGATAATTATAAGGCCACCCCAGTTTTTAAAAAAAAGATGTATTTCATACTATTTTTTAGTATTTATTGCCAAGTGGATAATTCTAAATGAAAATAGAATGGTTCTTTTGTTGAAACTGCACAATAACATCTACCTCAAATGAACTATTCTGGTGTCCAGTTTTTGTGCTCTCTTCCCCATGCTAGTTTTTTTCTTTTTATTGGCTGGCCTAAGCGAAGGCTTTCTCGCTGCCTTGTAAAATTTTGCAAAGTAATAATAAAAAAAAAACAAAAAAAAACATCATTCTATTTTCATTTAGAATTATCCACTTGGCAATAAATACTAAAAATAGTATGAAATAAATCATTTAAAAAAACTGGCGTGGCCTAATAATTATGGGCCGATAGTATATATATATATATATATATATATATATATATATATATATATTATTTGTAGCATGTTCCTTGTAAGGATATTTTTGTTTTCAATCGGTTATTATACGAGCGAACGACAAAATGAATTTAGTAAGGCCTGATAAATATTGACTATAATTCCTAGAGGAGTCATTATTTTTATTCTTTTTAATCAACTCACTCCAAATAAGGGGATAATGCCACTAAGACGAAAAGGGCTAGCGGGAGTGGAAGAGAATGAAAAAACTTTAGAAGGAACAGGAAACCCAATCATAACAGGAAACGAATGATAAAACACTACGCCTGGCGAAGAATGTGGACCTACTAATAGGCGAACCTATCTACTCCTATTAAATATTATCAATTTGTTTCGACTGCTCACCCCCTGATCCTTCTTCAGTCTTCCTCGTTGCTCGTATTCGGGAACTAACATTTGTTATCAGTCCTCGCGCAAATCAGACGAGCATTCCCATTTTTGAGCTTATTATTATGGCCGATACACACACACACACATGCGCGTGTGCATACACACACATTTATGTTTAAACCGTGTCCGAGAGCACATTTTCTTTAATATTTTTCTCAGTATGCAGGCCGGTAGACGTCATAATCACTCTTTAAATAAATCGTTTATTTCAAACACGGATATACACAGAACGTTTGAGGTAAGGAAAATGTCGGATTAAAAATAAATCCATCAATGCTTTAGAAATTGTTCTGTTTACGTTCAGGTTACGAAAAGGAGCCGATATGGGCTTTCGAGAATAACTCAGCGCGGAAGTGTGCCTTACTTAAAAAGTAAACAGAACATTGAAAGGCTGCGAGGATTTCTGTGGTCGTGATGTCTAAAACAGGCTGGATCAAGATGTAGTTCCTCTAAACAATTAGTTGCTCTAGTTCGAACACTGTCTGAGAGCGCATGTTCGATTTTTTTTTTAAGAACGCAGACCAATAGACGTAATATACATTCTGTAAATTAACAAAGGAGCGTCTAATTCAAACATGAGTATTCATCCAAAACAACGTTTGAACTAATAAATATGACTTTATCATTTCTTTTGTAAGAGGACTAAGTGTGTATAGATTCCAAATCACTTTTAGCCCTTATAATATCTGTAAAGTCACCAGAAAAAAAATAAAAATAAAAAAAACATCCCTTTCCCGTTACATTTAATGAAACCTGCATAAAAGAAGGATTGCTATCCAAATATAGACTGTGTTTGTAAATAAGACTAATTACATATAAGCATATATATATGTATGTATTACTTGAGCATATGATCATATAAAACATGTTTAGTTGCATACATTCAGTCACACACACACACTTATATATATTAATTTGTTTCAAAATATGCGCCCTCCTATTTCCTTACATAAACGGCCTCTTAATCTGTTTGACTTTGTAGATAAGCTATCAGTGAATTCGCCTTGAGCTGTTTTTCCTTCCTTTTTCTCAAAAGATTTCTTTATTTGTCGTTGTTGTACCACGGCTTATTAAGCAGACACGCGCTTAGTTCATATCATATTCAAAGGACACTCTCGAGTCACAAATTATTCCTCCAAAATGTTATTATTTGTGTTTTTTCCTTTCTTTAGACATTTTAAAAAAGTTTTTATTAGTTTTATCTATTTTCTTCACTTGTAAGACGTTTTTCTCTTTTCTTAAACGAAAGAAAATAGTTAAAATCCCATTCACGAAGAAAGAAAAAGAGAAAAAGAAAAAAAAGAAGAACCAAAATAGAGACAAAATTAAAGAAGAAATTAGAAAGAAGAAAGTTAATGAAAACGATAAAGATAGAAGAAAAGGGAGAAAGAAAAAAAGAAAGAAAGTGTGAGAAAAAGAAGAGAGAAAGAAAAAATTAAAAATCAAACGAAGACGGAAAAAGAAGAAATATACATGAGAAAGATAAAAAAAAGACAAGGAAAAATAATAGGGTAGAAGAAAATGAAGAATGGGGCGAGTTTGGTGAAGAAGAGGAAGATGAAGAAAAGACAGAGGCTAGAGCGAGAAAGAAGATTTGGTAAAGAAGGAGAAAAGGAGAAAGAAACAAGTGGAAATAGGATGAAGAAAAGAAACAAATACAGAAATAAGCGAGAAAGAGTATGGGGCTTGATGAACAACGAGGATAAGTACCTGGAAAGAAGAAGCAAGTAATGAATAAAATGTGCAGGTAGAAAATATAGAAAGAAATAGAAGAGAGGAGTTTCTATAAAAAAAGAAAAAAGATTACTTGATGAGTAATGAGATTAATAAGAACAATGTAGGCTTTACTATCTCTGCCCGTTGATCTAAAGATGAAGAAAAGCAACCAACTGGAATACTTTAAGAAACTATAGAACAAGAAGATTAATTTCCTTTCCATGGTAATTGATCTACATAGATTGGTGTTCAAAACATTAAAATCGGTGTTAGTCGAAATTCACGAATAGTTTAACTGCCGTTTGGTCTGCATATATATTAAGAAAGATGCTGGAATTTGTGGGACATTTGATTGATTCACTATTAGGTACCAATGTCAATACAATAATAATAATAATGAAACAGTCGCCGTCCAGATATTATTATTGTGCTACATAAAGGTACCAAGAACTGTAATATTATCGATGTTGCCATAGAAAATGACATAAATATAGCAAATATAGAAAAAATTAGAAACTATCCTGGTTTAAAAGTTAGTATGGCAAGATTGTTTGGAATGCAGGAGGGGAATATCAAGGTGATTCCAGTAGTGATTGGTGCACTGAGATCAAGCTCATTAAAACTTTCTTTCTTGACCAACTGGGGATACCATACCAAGTTAGAGTCATACAAATCTCGGCTCTCTTGGGCACTGCACATATTTTGAGGTAAGTGTTTGGGCACCCTGACGTGGTGTAATGGTTAGCAAGCTTGTCTCGCTAAAACCTACTACAACTGATTAGTAAGTTCGATCCTCACTGAGTGCCCCATATTTTCGGTCTTGCGCCGCATCTAAGGGGCTCGTAAAAAATCAATATATTTTGAGGTAAGTCTGCCTGGGTCCTTGTTGTGACTTGACAAATATTTAATGTACTCGGTGTATTCAAAATCTTACAGGGTATGACAAGACATAATATTATTATTATTAATAATAATAATTGCAAAAGATCTGGCTCTTATTTTTTTACAGCACGATTCAATAGGTGACTGCTTGAGAATAATAGGTGTTGTAAGCTTGGATGTGCAGGTGATGTAACGGATAACGGCTCTAAATTGTCAATGGTAGAGTCGAGCTCCAATTTCGGTCGAGGTCATTATATTACTTACGTGCAAATAACCTTGGGAAAGGTATGAAACTATCTTTTCCCTCCTCAGCTATGGGTTAATTAGTAAAACTTGTACCACTAAATCATTATTATCTCAAAAAAAAAAAAAACGGAAAAGGGAAAAGAAATTCTTAAAATCTAAAAGTATTTTTTGAGTTTAAATAACCTGCTAAGGGTTTATAAGCGGTAAAAAACGAATCAATCAGATCAAACCACATTCAGTAACAATTTCCTTTGGAGCTTTGTATTTTGCTTATCAGTTCCCTGGTGTCCACTAGGGGTTGTTTCAGAGTGCATCTCAATTCATGAGCGGGAGTAAGGGAGGGGCATCTGTGCCGAGTTGTCGAAGCTTTTATTATTTAAGCTAAGGCAACTTGGGAATCACATAAATTGGGACACTCTGAGTCGGAGATCGTCTAAGCAGGTTGGGTTACTTGATCTGAAGGTATTTTAAAATTATAACATGTTGCTTTTATCTATACCCGTCATCAAATATCACTCATGTACCTGTCAGACTTGTATCATTGGTGTCATAATGGGTATATTGGCCAGCGTCAATTTGTACCCTAATATTTTTTTACAGTGAGGGTCACCCTGTACAAAACTCGGGAGTCACACTTGAGGGAAGGGGAACAGTTTCTGCGGATATGTGGGGAAGATAACGGTTAAACCTAGATTTGGACAGGTTAATATTTTAGCGACCAGGAAAAACGTCATGGTGGGAGTCGGTTCTACAGAGCAGTGATTCGCAGTAAGAAGCTACTGAGGTGCAACATCAACGGAATACGGGGGGAATAAGCGTGATTCACTATAATTCGCGTAGCATGGCTGATCTTAGCCGGGAAGATTAAAACTGGTGGCACTAAGGAGTGTAGTTCGTCTAAACACTTTCCATGGAAGTAGCAAAAGAGCAATGAGGGGCTTGTGAGAGAGGGATTGCAGGGGGAAAATAATTTGTCATCCACAAGGACGCGTAGACTTTTATCGAGACAAGAAAGTGAGGACTGAGTCGCTCCTTCCTAAATATGACAGCAGTACTCCACTTTAGGCCTGATTTACGCTACCGGCCATAACTATTAGGCCATCCCAGTGTTTTAAAAAATGATGTATTTTATACTATTTTTTAGTATTTATTGCCAAGTGAATAATTGCAAATGAAAATAGAATGGTTCTTTTTTTAATAATGCACAATAACACGTGCATCAAACGAATTTATAAATAATTAATACTTACCTAAATTGCAGTTTCATCAATGAAAGAATGAAGAAAACTTAAGGTGAGTTCATCTTTGCTTCCTTGCCTTGTAAAATTTAGCAAAGTAATAATAGCAAAAGAACCACTCTATTTTCATTTGGCAATAAATACTAAAAATAGTATGAAATACATTTCTCTTAAAAAACTGGGATTGCCTAATAATTATGGCCAAAGTGTAGCTCTCGTAAAGGTAGATGATAGAACGTGAAGTCAGGTACTTACTGGAGCGGTACAGGGAAACGACTATTATTATTATTATAGTTTAACAACTATAATAATAACAATTGGGCAATGTGCAAACATTATGGAAAAGCTGTAAACAAACACTGGTATGAACATCATCCAGCACCGGTTACAGAAATAGAAGATGTAACCATTCTATGGGATTACACCATCTACACAGACAGAAAAATTGAAGCAAACAGGCCAGACATTATTGTTAAAAACCAGAAGGAGAAAACTTGTCTATTAATTGATATGGCTTGTCCAGCGGATTGTAACATAGCAACCAAGGAATTTGAAAAACTGTCAAAATATAAAGACCTGGAAATTGAAATAGAAAAAATGTGGAAATTGAAAACAAGAGTTGTGCCAGTGATAGTAGGTGCACTTGGAATGATAAAAAATGGAACAAAACAACACATTGAAAGAATCCCTGGAAACCCCAGCTTAAGAGATATACAAAAAATTGTCTTATTAAGTACAGCCCACACACTAAGGAAAACGTTATCTATGTAATGCTGGGGATGATAGGGAAGATAGAAAAACATGAAATGGAGTCATAACAACACGCCACTACCTACCTTAGGTCTCCCCGCAGACTTGGTTGGTAGTGAGACCAATGCAGAAATCGAAATATGATGAAAAATGACATAATAATAATAATAATAATAATGAAACCATCTAAATGACAGTATTGAATCAGTACAATTTGTCAGGTAGGTGGTAGATTACTGAGGCGATTTACAGTCACTTGCTTTTCAAAAGGACGCACAATACAATTTCTCTTTAATCAATTCACCCCAAGCAAGGTGATAATGCTACTAATATGCAATAAGAGACTAGAAGTGAAAGAGAATGTTCAAAACGCCGAGGTGGGGTGTGAATCAGATGATAGGTGAACCTATCTGCTCCTGGTGGGAAAACATGAAAAATACTAAATAATAATAATAATAATAATAATAATAATAATATCAAAACAAAATTGAAAACAAGAGTTGTGCCAGTGATAGTAGGTGCACTTGGAATGATAAAAAATGGAACGAAACAACACATTGAAAGAATCTCTGGAAACCCCAGCTTAAGAGATATACAAAAAATTATCTTATTAAGTACAGCCCACACACTAAGGAGACCTTTGTCTATGTAACGCTAGGGATGATAGGGGAGATAGAAAAAACATGAAATAGAGCCATAACAACACGCCACGACCTACCTTAGGTCTTTCCGCAGACTTGGTTGGTAGTGCGACCATAGCAGAAATCTAAATATGATGAAAAATGACATAATATCATTAGTGAGAAAATAATATTAAGAAATGAATAATAGGAGAATGATGAAAATTAATAGAAGGAAGAAGACGAAAAACAGAAAGAAGACGAGAAAGAGAAGAAAGAAGTAAGAGTGAGAGGAACAAAAGAAAGGGAGAAAAGAATGACAAGAGGAGTAGAATGAGGAAGAAGAAAGATAGTGAATAGTAATAGCAAGAGGAGGAAGAATAAATAAAAGAAGAAATCGAGTAGGGACAAGAAAAGGGGCGTTAGAGAAAATAAGAAGAGAAAGAGAGAAAAGTAATAGAAGAGAAGTAGAGATGAAGAAATATAAGCAAAGAAGGAGAGAAAATAGCAAAGAGGTTTAAGTGAAGAAAGAAGGGGGGAAAAGAAATGGAAGAAGAAAAAGAGCAACAAAGAAGAAGAAGAAGAAGAGTCGCCCTTGAATGATCAAATAAGTCGCCGGTAGTAATTGCGGCTGGCACGAGCCTTAAGGCGGCAGCCACGTGCTGGTATTTAAATGGTCGCGTTAATTGAAAACATAGAAACTCCTTCAGATGTTATTGGAGATTTATCACAATTCAAAACCCCGACCCGATGTCTTTCACCCGGCCGCTTTTTTTTTTCTACCGGGTCGACCACCACTTAAGAGGGAAAATTGCTTTCTTGAATTTAAGTGTAATTTTTTTTTATAATACGGGTGACACTCACTCACTCGTTCACTCACACAAACATACACACATATACAAAAGGAGACTAAAATCAAGATGGAGAACTCAAGATTTCAGAATAAAAAAAAATTCACATTCTACCGATTCTAAAAAAATGTGTTCGACACTATCAAAACTTCAACTGCTTTTATCTTGGTTCGGTTTTTTCAAGTTATTCAATTTCGAATTCTGGTGTTAAACAATCCCAATCATTTCCGATTTGCAAGTAATCAAAAATGTGGATGTGCGTTGTGGTGCAGTGGATAACGGCTCGGAACGAGAAATTAGTAAGCCGAGTTCGAATTCCAGTTGAATTTGTTGCATTCAGTTACGCGCAAATACTCTTGGGAAAAGCATTAATCCATCTTTTCCTTCCAGCTATGGGTTAAATAACAGGACAGATTGGGTTCTATAACCTCGGCAGGTAACCAGTCTACCGCAGAAAGTAATGGTAACCTACTGCGGGATAATCTTCTGCTCAGTTTGTCTCTTTCGAGACATGATCACCGTCTGTGAGAAAAAGAGCCCCATGATACAATTCACTCCGCCAGAAATTTAGAAATGGCATTCTGTACTGCTTGGCATTCGCGCCCGAAGTTCCAATACGAATATTTCAGAATGGCTGTCATACGATTTCTGCGACCACATCACTCCTTATATCCGGCCATCTAACTCCTAAGACTGCAAACCCCTTGGATTATTATGTGTAGGCGCAGTTGAGTGAGAGATCAACAAAACTTCTTGCAACACCAAAATATAAACTAAAGGTAATGATTATGGCAGCATTCACCAACTTAAAAAGACCGTCCAGAAGTGACGCTGGAGATTCCGAATTCGTTTGGAGGCCATGGTTGAAACAAACGGTGATTTTATTGAGTAAATTTACTCTTTAGTATTTCAAGATATTTTTGTCTAATTTTGGTAAATATATCTGTTAAAACGAGATGTCGCTGTTATTTTCATTTTTGTGTTATTCACATGACAATTTATCCATCGCATCGTACTTAGTGAGCTTGAGTAAACGGATAGCAAAACATGGCTTAGGAGAAATAACAGAAAAAAAAAGTTGTTTTTTTAAAGAGCTACAAGGGATACGAAATTGTGGAAAGTCAAGATCGCTTACGTCCTGAGATGGCACGACAGATTCAGTCAGTCAGTTAAGTGCCATACGTGATACACGCTTGGGTGATCATGTCTCGAAAGAGACATGACTGACTGGGCAGAAGATTATCCCACAGTACATTGCCATTGCTTTCTGCGGTAGACTGGTTGCCAACCAAGGCTATAGAACCCAATCTGTCCTGTTATTTAACCTATAACTGGAAGGAAGAGACGGATTAATACCTTTCCCAAGGGTATTTGTGCGTAAGTGAATGCGATGAATTCAGCTGGAATTCGAACTCGGCTTCCCGATTTCTCGTTCCGAGCCGATATCCACTGCACCACGACGCACATCCCACGACAGATTACTTACTCCATTTAGGAATGAAAATTTAAGAAAATCATAAAACAAAAAAAGGAAAACTGTTAATCAAAAATTTTACATAAAAAAAAATTGGACTATTTTTTTAGAGAGAGCATCCAGTGAGTATTGAACTCATTAGTAGAGGGGAACCGAAATAGTCTCACTATTAATCCCACACAGAAGCACTAAATCAGAGAAAATCATAAATATACATTTCAATTTACAGCACCATTTAATTAAATTTATACAGAATATTTAATGCATGTACAGTTATTTTTCCCATTAGTTAACACAGGACTTCAGTAATTGGTCTCCTTCTCTTCACATCGTTAGTTCCAGTTCCTCATGTAGTTTCTGCTGCAAATCGCAAAATCTTAGATCGACCCACAGCTAAAATAAGTAAACCAAAGGAATTCTGCTATTTATTCTGAATTCTACTCAAATTATAGTTCTTTACTACAAATCATTTTGAAAATGTATATTCGTCATAAATTTGGGCCAAAATTTTAAATGGACCCAGTTACGGACAAAATAGTCAAAATGATTACACTGAGCTATATGGAATCAAACAATAAATTTTATCATTACACTTGCGTTGAACAAAACGTCAGCATGTATATCAGCACGTTATAAAAAAAAAGGCTTACATTTTTTAAAAAAAGGGACCCAAATATTGATACGATATTTGTCCTGATCTTTATATTTCTAAATCTGTCATACATAACGCTTATTCTGGAGCAAATTAAATCATTTCATAGTTGATATTCTAAGCGGCGTTTAGATGAGGCGCAATGTCGAAAGTACAGGCTACCCAGTGAGGATCGAAATCACTACTCAGCTGTAAGAGTTGCTAGTAGGACGAGCTGGTTAACCACTACTCCTCGTGTAGGTGCCCAAGTCATATAGAGACATTAATATACAAACAAAACAAAACAAAAAACGTTGGTTGGTTGATTTTGTTTTACGGCACATCAACCTCAGTGAATTATTTAATGCCGATAAGATTTTTGTTTTTTGCAATAGATTCGTATTCATAGAATATGTATTCTTTGCAAGAAATCTGTTTGTAGTTCAGGTTTCATTGACATATTTTTGCAAAGAGTATTTTGTCGGGAGTCAAATGTATTACTGGTATATTTCTTCTTCAAAAAATTTATTCCTGTTAATTTTTTTTCTTCAAAAATGTATAGCGGTAATATTTTTTTTTCATAAATATATTTCTGGTAATATCTTTTCCATTAAAGTATTGCTGGAATTTTCACCATGTAAATCTATCTTTATAATTTTATAGTGTTTTGACCCCAGTTTAGGGTTTAACTATTTGCCCATAGCTGGGACCCAGACTGGTGCTCCCACCCCGGCTCAGAGTGTACCAGGGAACAGCAGCAATTAAGAGATGGTCCCATGCTAATCACAACCTTTCAGTGTGTAAAGCTTCAGTTATCTACCATTTGACTGTCATAAAAATCGGACCTGTGTCTACCTATTTGACTCTCCTACAAAACGGATCTGTGTCTACCATTTTTTGCTCATGTATGACGGTCATGCGTTGACCTTTTTAACTCTCCGGACCAGTGTCTACCTTTTTGATTTTAATGTATGCCACACGAATGTCTAGTTTTTTTTTGGTTCCCGTACAAATCGGACCTGTTTTTAGCTTTTTGATGCTCATGCACTACCTTTCTAGTATTTATCAAAAAGGCATAATTCGGCATTTAATTACCTGATATAAAACAACCCAAACTATATCAAACCAAACCTAACTTATCACGGCGAAATGATTTGCACAAATGCCAACATTTTTGTAATTGACAAGACTAGCTTATTTACCTCAATTCTGTATCATAGCAGAACAACACGTACAAGTAAAATTCTAGGAAATTTATGAACTTGTAGGTAACTGATTCTTCATTTTGTGTTCAAGATACCTATTAGGTCATAGACTGTAGCAACCTAGAGTAGGCCGTCCTTGTTATGACGATGAACTACATTTGGCAGCAAAGTCTCTGATCGGGAGGTTTTCAGGAGCATGTAACTACCTCTTAATTGCTGTTGTTCCCAGGTTCAGCCTGACTCAGCATGGTAGCACCCGTTAAAGCCCAAGCTACCGGCAAATAGTGAACCTGGGGGTTAAAACAGTATGAAAAGCACAAAAATACATTTTTATGATAAAAATACCAGAAATAGATTTTTAATAGTAAAACAAATTACCAGCAATAAATGATATTAGAAAAAAAATAACCACAGCTCCCGAGAAAACTGGATTTCGGCATTAAATGACCCATAAGAAGTTTACATGCCGTTAAACAAACAAACTTAGAGCAGGGGTCTACACCTCAATATTCTATCGGTAACAATTTAAAATATTCAAATAAACAACCTGTTTTCTCATTTGCTTTTGCGTAACTGATTATTTTGTCACAGAAATTGGTATCGTTTGACATTTTCATTCATTATAATTTCTCAATGGCAATGTTCTTGCTTCTTTGTAATTGTAATATTTCTTGTCATTTCATTTTGAAAAGGTTATATCTGTACACTGTCACCTGTGATAAGGTTTTCCTGAGATTTCATTTTTTTTTTTTAATATAATTATGGAGAAATATTTTCTTCATGAAATGATCGAGCATTCCCCATTTCTAAATCAGATAATTACGTGTATGATCATTTGTAATGAAGATGGCGCAGGTAACTTAAAAGTTGGTTAAATTCTGTATAATTTTGATTTGAGTAAACTTGCATGCTTACTTAATGACGGTCTTGCCAATATGGTTGACACATATAATGATACCGCTCCCAAGTTACAAACTATAAAACTTGCACCAGATTCATTTTCTCTGTATTCAGTCAGTCAGTTCGGTGCTATACGTGGTACAAGCTTGGCCGATCATGTCCCTTTCGAGACATGGCTGACTGAAAAAATTACATTGAATCGTTTTAGTCGTGCAGCCCGACTTATGACGAGTTATAGCTGATGCAATCTACTGGTCGGAAAAGATTGCCTATGCCTGGTCTAAAATTCATTTAAAAAAAAACAAAACGAAACAAAAAAAAACAAAAAAAAAAACACAAACTATTTTTCTGTGTTGATCAAGATAAATTAAACACATTTTTCCTGGCCCTGAACTTTTTTTTTTTTTATTCCAAAGATTAATAGCTGCCGACTTTGCTTTTGTGCAAAAATCGAAAACAAATTAATCACACGTAATTAATGGGTATTATAATCCAACATTATTTCTTATTTCTATTAAGATTTTTATTTGTGGGTACCCGTATTTTTTTAATCGTTTCACTCCAAGCAAGTCGGTACCGCCACTGATGCGCAGGAGGCTACATAAGAGCAAAAGATTAGACAAGAGGCGAGTGAAGAGAAAGAAGAATCCGTTACTGGGGGTGTCAGAGAAAGAGAAGGATGGAAACAGGTGTGAAGACAGTTGCGAAGGTAGAGAGAAAGGAAAAAACGATATACAGGGTGATGAAGAAAGAACTGGGGTCAAGTGGATAAGAGATGGGTATTGACGTTGCATTTAAATTCCTGAATGTTGTAGCCGTCAGGATAGCAAGTATACGGAAGGGAGTTCCACAGGCAGGAAGTGCGAGAAAAGAAGCTGATGGAGAAAGAATTGTTGGCTGCATTTGGTTGATCTAACTGTAAATGGATGGGATATTGTTGCCAGTCTGGTTGCACGAGGAAATTCTAGTGGCGGGGGCACCAGTGACTTAAGTTCGTCGGAGCAGAAACCATGAACATATTTGAGTAGATTATTTTTAAATGGAGAGATTAATGTCAACTGGCCAAGACATGAAGAAGTCTTACTTCGGAAACAGTGCTTCCCGATAAAAATCCAATTTGTATCCCTTTGACTTTTTAAAGGTTTTTTTCACGAGAAAAAAGAATGCAGTTTGACTTTCTATCTGAAAGCATATTTTTATTAGTAAAACTTCTTTGCCTGTAGGTCGGTTGACATTAACTTCACCATTTAAAACAACGGGGATATCTGCTCATTCCAAATACTTGCAAAAGACATACTAAACTTGATTGATTGCTTAAGTAATTAAGAACGTCAATGGCATATTCTAGATTTCTAGACATGATATTTTGTAAAAACACTAACAAAAGACCTTTCATCAAGTATATATATATATATATATATATATATATATATATATATAAAGTAGTTTACTCTCGCCTCCTATAAAAATCTGGTGTAGGCGTCAAAGCTAACCTCGCAGCCGAGATTACAAAAGAACTCCAATCCATATTGGACTGGGGTAAGAAATGGCTAGTAAATTTTAATGCTTCTAAAACGAAGCTACTCCCAATTAACCATCATCGACAATCTCACCTACCTCCCATTAGCATGGACCAGTCTTACCTCCCAGAGAGTAAAACACTACGCCTCCTTGGTCTCACACTTTCAGCGGACCTCAAATGGAATGACTATATCGAATCCATTGCTAAATCCGCTGCTATGAAAGTCGGTTCATTGTGTAGGGCCCGGAAGTTTTTTCCGTCTAAATCTATCCTGCACATATATAAATCTACCATCCGCCCGTGCATTGAATACTGCTGCCATATCTGGTCGGGTGCCCCTGCTATTCTCCTCGGGCTTCTCGATAAGGTTCAGAGGAGGGTCTGTAATGTGATAGATACCGACTTGGCAGACCGCCTGCAGTCTCTCTCCCACCGGCGCGACGTGGCTTCCCTGTGTCTCTTCTATAAATACTTTCACGGCTTCTGCTCCGATGAACTTAAATCACTGGTGCCGCCTAAGCATGAATTTACACGAGATACTAGATTAGCAACTAGGTCCCACCCTTTTACAGTGAAACCGATAAAATGCAACCGTAAATTCTACTCCAAGAGTTTCTTTCCTCGCACTTCCCGACTGTGGAATTCCCTTCCACACGATTGCTTCCCCGACGGCTACAATCTCCAGGAGTTTAAATGTAAGGTCAATAGACACCTCCTAACACACTAACCTGCTCCCATTCTATCAAACACTCTTCCCATCTGCCCAACCCTCATCCTTGGTATCCTTACTCATCTGTCACCTTCCTCCTGACATTCCCTATGTCTAACCACTCCTTCTCTTTACCTTCCCCGATGTAGCCCCATGCGCAATAGTGGCAGTGGAATGCCTTGCTTGGGGTGAGATGATTTAAAAAAAAAAAAAAAGAAAAAGTTAACATAGCACCATAAAGACGCTCGGAAACAAAGACCGCTAAGGTAAAATAAACAAATGAATTGGATTTAAAAAAAAAAAGACGCAACGTGAGTTGTCCATAGATTCTTTGAATCCAGTATACTACCAACAATCTTTACTTTTACATGGAGCGATGGATAAATTCTCGTCTAAATTATGCAAAAAATAAAATAAGTAGGATATTTCATTTTAACAGATATTTTAAATAAAATTATACAAAAATATCTTGAAATACTAAAGAGTAAATTTTATATTTAGTAAACAACGGCCACCAGACGGCTTCGGAATCTCCTGCATCTCTTCTGTGCTATCTCCTTGATTAAGTTGGTGAATGTTGCCATAATCCTTGCCTTCAGTTCATCTTTAATGTTACAAGGAGTTTTGTTGGTCTCTTGCTCAACTGCATCTCATACATAATAATCAAGAGGGTTGAAATTTGGGGGGATAGATAGACAGAGGTGATGTAGCCGCAGAAATAGTTTAGCAATCATGACTGAGTACTCCTGTATCTGTGGCACGGTACAGTGTCTTATTGCCAGCAGCAACCCTTTTGATCCAGAGCAGCATTCCCTACCCAAGACAATTGATGTAGGTCTCCGTGTTAAGTCTGAGACCATGTTAGAATATGAATGGAGCCATTATTTCGCCATCAGACGTGATGACTCCAAACTTCATGATGTTGACTTGATATAACATTTAATTCTCTCCTCCGAATGTTCTGGACTGTTCTCAGATTGACACTTAAACACTCATATGGAGTTCGGGCGCGAATGCCAAGCAGTACTGCTTGACGTTTCCAAATTTCGCTTTCTCTCACAGACGGTGCCCAACTGACCCTATTATAATGTGCAGTCGATTAAATAAAAAACAAGCAACGCACATGCGCGAGATAAAAAATAAAAATAAAATTGCGACAATTTACCTATCGCAGCGTGTATCTGAAATTATATATATATATATATATATATATATATATATATATATATATATATATATATATATGTTTCTGTGTGTGTTTGTAAAGAAGCTTACCGATGCGGCGAATAACGCGTGCCGATCGTCAAGGGACACGGCCCACTTTCTTCTTTATGACAATATATATCCATGTTTTCTTTAAGGCTTTTTTCTTACCATTTCTTTACCTTTTTCTCTTTTTTTTTTCTTTCCTTACCAAATTCTTCACCTGTTTTCGTATATAATATTGTTCTGCCGAACCCACACCATCTTACTTCTATACATGCTCACAGCGAAATTTTGATTCCATCAACTCAAGATATGTATAACACGTGTGTAATGCGGGTTTTACAAGTGCTTAGATGTTCTTACCCTGGGGGTTTAACGATATTATTAAGCCTTTTTAAGAGTTGGCTAAACTTTATGTAGCCACCAAAAAGGGAAAAATAAATAAATAAAGAGAGAAAGAAAGAAAATCCTTCACACACGCGCGCACACACATATTGTCTCACTGTCCCGTTGTAAAAAATACACTTTCTCTCTCTCACCCCGAAAACACAACTCTTCTCTCTCTCTCTCTCTCTCTCTCTCTCTATATATATATATATATATATATATATATATATATTCGTCATTCACATACAAGCCTGTTTCGCTGTACCACAGCTCATCAGTGTAGCTAAACATCCACTTGCTTCTGGCCGGAATCGAAACTCGACCAATTTAGTGTCAGTCGGAGTCGCTAGGGTTCGATGGGTAAATTGTCGCCATTTTAGCGTTTGTTTTTGAGTTTGTCGACGGCACAGTATAGTAGGGTCAGTTGGGCACCGTCTGTGAGAAAAAGGACAACATAATGCAATTCACTATGTTAGAAGTTTGGAAGCAACATGCAGTAATTTTTGGTATTAGCATCAGAAGCTCTAATACAAACATTTCAGAGTGTTTGGATCTCAATTTTGAGTTTTAAGTGATGAAGATTCGGAAAGAGTTGGATGATATAGCCAGCCAACAGCATGGTGCTTGGAGTAATCTATAGCAATTATGACGTTATGCATCCATTTATCTTCCCATAGGGACTCAGACTCAACACAGAAGGCTGCATCAAGTGCCTTGAAGAGGTAGTACTGCCCTGCGTTAAGAGGTTGGCTACTGGAAGACCCTATGTCTGACAAAAAGACACTGCACTATACCACATATACAGAGAAGCCAGTCATCGTTGTCAGACAATTTCTGTGACCACATTACCCATTATATCTGTCAATCTAATTTCCCAAACTGCAACTCCAACTGCAAACTGGTTATTATGTGTAGGATGCAGTTGAGCGAAAGACCAACAAAACTCAATGTAGCACCAACGGTGAACTAAAATCAAGTCTTATAGCAGCATTTATACAAAAAGACCGTCCAAAAGAGACGCAGAAGGTCCCGAAGCCAATGGTAATTTTATTGAATGTATTTATTCTTTAGTATTTCCAGAAATTTTTGTGTAACTTTGGTAAATATGTTTGTTAAAATAAGATGTCTGGTTTATTTTAATTTTTACACAATTTAAACGACAATTTATCCATCACACCCTGTATAATTAATCATTGTTAGTATTAATACTGGCTCCAAGGAAACTTCAGCTTCCCGATACCAGAGTTTTGTAGGCGGACTAGTCCGTCCACTCTTGAGAGGTTATCAGCAATTTACTAAATCCCTGGAAAATGAACAGACAGGTGTGTGTTTTTATGGGGATGTGTGTGTGTGTGTGTGTGTGTGTGTAATTTTATTTTTAAATCGGATCATATTTTTATTACTGTAAAACGTTGTATATACGAATATACATATTTGAGTAAAATTATTATTGTTTATATATGTATATATTAGGGAATCGGGCCAATACTTTCAAGTCAAAGGTATCATTGTAAATTAGGCTGCGGTAAATCATTATATCAATGTTCAATTATCTATCTCTCGTTGGGACCTTTTCAAGTCTATACTATTATATCTGATACTAATTTAGCGATTCTTGCCTGAAGGTACATATACTTTTGTAGGATTTTTCAATTTTGACGTTGGCTGATGTTAGCAATTATATTACTGTTTAAAATATGGACTTCGACTCCATCATGTGTAAACACTAAATATAACATTTATCCGTCAATTAAGTGCAATACGTGATACCGGCTTGGGCGATCATGTCTTGAAAGACCGGGCAGAAAATTTTCTTGCAGTAGTTACCATTACGTTCTGCGGTAGACTGATTGCTAAACCAAGGCTGTAGAACCCAATCTGAAGGAGAAGAGACGGATTAATATCTTTCACAAATGTATTTACGTGTAAGTGATGTAACAAATTCAATAGGAATTCGAACTCAGCTCTCTGACTTCTCATTCCGGGCCGGTATCTACTGCACCACGACGCACATAACGCAACATAAGGTTTATAGCGATAAGAAATAGCGTTCTATTTAAAAATACGTTCTTTAATTGTAATTTACTAAGCGCAGCTTAGATGTGGCACAAGGCCGAAAGTATGGGGCACCCAGTGAGGATCGAACTCACTACTTAATTGCAATAGTTCTAGCGAGACAAGCTTGCTAACCATTACACCACCTCGAGGTGCCCAAATACGTTCTTTAATTTTCGGTTATGAAAATAAACTGAGAAGATATAGACATCGAACGGTTCCAACAAGACATGCGCATTTCTTATGTAGGTAATTGAAGCTTCCCTTAATTTGACGGTTTCAAGTGGCCCAGTTGGAAAGTGACTGGAAAATGGTTTTCCAGGTAGAATAGAGAGGGTACGGGTTGGAATCCTGATACTTTCGAGTTGTTTTTGCTATCCTTTGTATTAATAATTGATGTTGTTATCAATAACGTGAATATAGTTGAAACTTGACATTTGTAAATAAAAACAAAGTATATATAAACACCTTACATATCCAACACCGTATTTATAATATGAACAAGACCCCCACCTACTAAAATAAAAAATCAATATTTTTCGATTCTGAAAAATAAGTTTGGTAGAGAAAGGCCTAATAAATGTTAATCCACAATTTTATTTAAATTCCTATTTTTTAAAAGCAGACCTTTCTAGAGAGTTGATTTTGGATTACGATGGATTTCAGTTCCATTGATCGGATTTGTTGTATATTAAGACTAAGTAGCAAGACGCGCCCTACAATTTTCTAGGTATATTTCCCCATATAAATTTCCCATTCAAATTCAACTAGAATTCGTTGCATTCACTTACGCGCAAATACCCTCAGAAAAAAACATTAATCTGTCTCTTCTTTCTCCAGCTTCTCTCTCCAATGAAATAACAGGACAGATTGGATTCTATAGCAGTGGTTGTCAACTGGTCTACCGCAGAAAATAATGGCAACCTACCGCGGGAAAATATTTTGTCTAGTCAGCCATGTCTCTTTGGAAATATGATCGCCCAAGCGTGTATCACGTACGGTTCTTAGCTGACTGACTGACTGATTTGGAAAGAAAATATTTGAAGATTTAATAACTTACCCTACATCAAGTTATTTTTTCTTTCTGTCACGACAAATTATTACATTTTAGACCTATTATTAAATATTTGAGGTTATTATTAGATATGTGAGGACTGTGATCACTCTAGACACCATGTTGTTGACTGGTTTTGTAGCGGATCTTTGTCGCGAATTTGTTGTGTCAAATCTTAACGTAAATATTCGTAAAATTTGTTGTGGAGTTGAAAACTGAAAATGTCTTCTAGATTTATATCAAAATATATTTTGCTGAGAATATTTTTTCCCTCAGAAATGTGTTATGGCAATAATTTCTTTTCAAAAATGTATTGTTGGTCAAATCTTTCCTTCGAAAATGTATATTTTTCTATACAAGTCTATTTTTATGTATCAGTCAGTTAAGTGCCATACGTGATACACGCTTGGGCGATCATGTCTCGAAAGAGACATGACTGACTGGGCAGAAGATTATCCCGCAGTAGGTTGCCATTGCTTTCTGCGGTAGACTGGTTGCCGATCAAGGCTATAGAACCCAATCTGTCCTGCTATTTAGCCCATAACTGGAAGGAAGAGACGGATTAATACCTTTCCCAAGGGTATTTGCGCGTAAGTGAATACAATGGATTCAGCTGGAATTCGAACTCGGCTCCTCGGCTCCCCGGCTCCCCGGCTTCTCGTTCCGAGCCGATATCCACTGTACCACAACGCACATCCTCATTTTTATGTATATATTTCTATAAAAGTATTTTTATACCGTCATAATGTTTTGATCCCAGTGTGGGGGTTAACTATTTGCTCATAGCTGGGACCATAACAGTTGCTACCACTCCGGGTCAGAGTGAACCTGAGAAAAACAGAAATTAAGAGGTGGTTCCATGCTCCTCACAATCTCCCAATCATAAACTTTGCTGTCGGATAAAGTTTATCGTCATATCCAGGGCCATAAGCAAATAGAAATAAGTAAGTCCGAACGGTACATCTACGATGCTTATTGCCTGACTAGTAGCTAGCTTTAACTGCATACTAGCTGTCGTCCTTAAATGCTGTACTTTACACTATTTATTCTGTAAAAAATACAGAATTGTGGCACAAGGCCGAAAAGGGGAGGGGGAGAGGTTGGTACTCACTGAACTATCTTATACCTAGCGAAACACTCTATTTATTTTTTGTAAAAAATACAAAAAATTATGGCACAAAGCCTAAAAGGGGAGGGGGAGAGGTTGGTTCTCGCTTAATTATCCTATACCTAGCTAAACACTATCACGACCCATTCACTCATTACAATTTGCACAATCACCACAAGAACCTATCCATCTACTCCCAATCCTTCATACACCACAATACCAGAAACTTACCAGGGGCACCTAAAAAGTCGGGGAAGTTAACCCATGACAATAAATTTGTATTTATGCTGTACTTTACTGCTTCCCGGAAGTCACGCAGGTGATTATAAATAACAAGAGGAAGAGTCCATTCCTAGTAGAAGGGCACCATAACAGGTTTTCATCTCTTTCTCTAAATCTTTTGGTGACACAGTAAGTACTCAGATTGGCGCCTAAATACTCTGAAATGTTTGCATTGGCGCTTCCGGTGCAAATACCAAACAGTACAACATGCCGATTTCATAATTTCTGGCTGAGTTTAAATGCGTCATGGCGCTCTTTTCCACTCTTTTTCTCACAAACGGTGCCAAATCTACTATAATGTGCAGTCAACAAAATAAAAAAACCAAACAAACAACACTAATAAAAATAAAAACATGAAATGGTGACAATGTACCCATCGCAGACTGTATAGGGCGTTTTAAAAAAATTAATATCATTTGAGATGTAAATATCTGAGTAACTAGATATTCTAGGCAAATTTAAAAAAATAGGATCATTTTTTTTTAATCGCATCACCGCGAGCAAGACGGTAACGCCACTGATGTGCAGGGGGCTACGTAATAGTGAAAAGATTGGATAAGATAAAGCCGGAAACCACATCCTAAACAGGGAACAAGGGATGAACCTCTTAACCTGTTCAATAGACGTGGGTGGAGTGTGAACCGGGCGATAGATAGATCTATCTGCTCCAATTAAATTGTTGATGAAACTAAGATTTATTCATTAAAATCTGAATGAGAAAATCAATGGTATGTGAATTTCATGAATGATTTCATAAGTTTTCAATATGGACACCGTTGAAATATTTCTTCCGATATTGTTGGTCATTCAGATCTTTTTGCCCGGTACAGACAGCCTTCCTCTTTGAACTTTTTATACAATGTCCGAATATGCATTGCAGTCGGTACATTTTCAGCGCATATTCCGCACAGTCTGTGTTCGAGCGAATTCTATCACACAAGATGCCTTTTCATTTCCAGTGAATGGCATTTCTGTATCTAAAAGGAAAAACAAAATAATACATAAAACACGACACTTTTTCACACGTGTAGAAATACCTGAGAATTGTATCATATACTTTTCAGTTGTTTCGACACGTGTTGTTAAAGTCTGAGATCATCTGAACGATAATTGGTCAAATTGCTATATTATGAAATAATATTAGCATTACTGTAATTTAATTTAAATAAGACAAACAGACGTTGTAGGTTCTTGTTTGGCTGAATGCTTGTTGCTTAAATCTCTCTCTCTCTCTCTCTCTCTCTCTCTCTCTATATATATATATATATATATATATATTTATATATTTATATATATGTGTGTGTTTGTGTGTGTATATGTATGCAGAGAGAGAGAGAAAGAGGGAATAAGAGAGAGAGAGAGAGAGAGAGAGAGAAACAGATTTTGGTATATTCTTTACTACATTGCACGTATGTTTTTCTTTTTCCCACTTTAAGCAATTTCTTTGATTTACTTTCGTTTTTATTGCTGCATATATATATATATATATATATATATATATATATATATATATATATATGCAGCAATAAAAACGAAAGGAAATCAAAGAATATATATATATATATATATATATATGTGTGGGGGGGGGGTATACAGAGAGAGAGAGAGAGAGAGTAAGAGAAAAAATGTTGCTATATTCTTTATGTCATCCTTTGTGCAAAACTTTTTTTTCTTTTTCCATTTTAAACAATTCATTTAATTTCTTTTTTCTTTCTTTGTTCTGCTCTCGTTTTTTTTTAAATTTTTTGTTTTGCTTTTCCCAGTTCCGTCGAGAAGTTAAAATGAGACTAACATGCACTCGTGCCAATTCATCACGACAAATGTTTTCATTTCGAATTGTCGCTTCTTATGAAAACAAAATAACGCCATTAGCAACGGCAAACCAGGCAGATTTACTCGTCACGTCCTTGTTTAAACTCTTTCGCCATATTTCTCTTTGTCATTACTTCTTCCTTGCTGAATATCTTCAGTGTTTTTGATTTAATCTCTTTATTTATTTATTTCATTTATGGAAACTTTTGTTGAAGTTTTTCCCAGTATGTCTTTAATGTTTTTTTTTATTCCATCTTGAAATTACTTCATTTCTTTCTTTCTTTCTTTCTTTCTTTCTTTCTTTCAAAACTCTTTCACCGATCTGTTTTCTTTTTTTCCTTTCACTATCCTTTGTTTCTTTCAGCTCTTTTTCTTTCTTTCAGCTCTTTTTCTTTCTTTCAGCATTGTTTTTGCTTTCTTTCACCACTCTTCTTTCTTTCTTTCTTTCTTTCTTTCTTTCTTTCTAATCCTTATTTTATTTTGATGCTATTCTCTTTCTTCCCTCTTTGTGTTCGATTTTTTCTTTTTTGCTGTTTTCCTTTTATTCTTTATGTCTTTTATGAATTTTTGCTGTCAACTTTTGTTTGTTTCATCAACTCTAACGTTTGTCCTTACTTCCTTGCTCTTTAAAAAATTTTCCGTATTGTTATAATTTCTTCTTCAATTTGTATTTAATTCGATTCCTATTTTTCTATCTTTCTGTCAAAATTTTCTTCATGTTTTTTATCAGAACTGCATAACCTCTTTTAATGTTGAGGTTGGGAGTTGCCACTTCAAATTTTGTTTGTCTATTTCTCTCTAAGTTTCTTTGCATCGGTTTGAAAGATCTCGTTCTGTTTGTAGAATCTTGATATTTCTTTGATGTAATGAAGAGGTAATGAATACACCTTGGTTTCCTCTCACTCGAGTGTGATTGGCTGGTGTCAGCCATAAATACAGACGAAGGCATGAATGTTCTGAGTGAGTGAGTGAGAGAGATCGAGAAATCTTCCAACAGAGATCTATTGGTCTACGTCTACTGACTACGCCTACGTCTCAGGATACTGCATACGACGATTACGTCTACGTACTAGATTGTTCTACCCGATTACATTTGCCTAAACCACTTAACAAACCTCGTATTGATATATATCCTTTTCCGGGACATATCATTATTATAGCGTCTGTTTCTGTGCTTTGGATTTTTCTTTATCAGATAAGACGTCATTTTCATTCTTAATTTTTTATTTTCTTTTGACTATTCTGCCTTTTCTCGTCCTTAGATTTGTTTCTTTTGCCAGTACATCGAGTACTGAAAATTAACTTCTAAATTGTTAAATTTCTTTCTCTATTTTTCTTTTCCAAAGTGGATCTCCATGTCTGTGAAACTGCTTTATTTTTACTTTGATATTTAATATTTTAGTTGCTGCTGTTGCTGATGCATGTATTGCTTAATTGATACTTATATGCGGGCCTACTTCATCCAGAATTCATTTGAGTGCTGCATTGAAAAGTTTAATAGTTTTAAAGTTATGCTTTGTTGTTGTAATTTTTGGAGTTATTCTCGTTCCTCCATTTGAGTATTTGTGTCTGCTTTCAGTCAGTCAAGTGCCATACGTGATACACGCTTGGGCGATCATGTCTCGAAAGAGACATGACTGACTGGGCAGAAGGTTATCCCACAGTAGGTTGCCATTGCTTTCTGCGGTAGACTGGTTGCCGACCAAGGCTATAGAACCCAATCTGTCCTGCTATTTAACCCATAACTGGAAGGAAGAGACGGATTAATACCTTTCCCAAAGGTATTTGCGCGTAAGTGAATACAATGGATTCAACTGGAATTCGAACTTGTCTCCCCGGTTTATCTTTCCGAGCCGATATCCACTGTACCACAAGTGTCTGCTTTATATGCCTCATAATTTCTTCCTTTTAAGTTTTCCGTAAAATAATTCGGTTTAATGTATTTTCGAGTCGTTTTATTGCAGGCTTGTGAGAAACTAAGATGACCCCTTTCCAGCAGTTTTTAAACTTTCAGAAATATCTTCACATTGATTGGTGTGTATCTCCGTTTCTTCATTATGATCTGTGGTTTGTGTGAAGTAAGTACTTTTTATGTCCATTTATGGTTTCCTTTCATATTCTGTTGATCCACCTATTCTGGTTGCAGTTCAATATATTTAATTAATTTTTGCATCTGTCAATCGGTTATTTTTCATGATGTACCTTCTTACTTTGACTAATTTATTTTCATCAATGTACTTTAAAATTACTTGTCTAACCTTTTCTCCCCAAATGTCATATATTAGACGAGTGATGTTTTTCTGAGGTTTGTACAACGCTTTATAGTATGCAGTAATAACGAGTTTTTACTCTTTACGAGATCATTTTTACTTTTATATCTAAAATGAATTTTCTAGTTGGAGAAATAGCAAGGACATCATTAGGATTACTCCGATTGTGGGGATTTGAAGATTCATTGTTTGTGTGGGAATTTGTTACCATGGCAGATTTTTTTTTACCCCATGTAGGCTTCCTTCCGAGGAAGGGGATTCCTGTTTATCCATTGAAAGAGATATAATGAACACCTTTTGATTTGACTTTCTGTCTACATATTATCCCCACGAGAGACGCAAAGTCCACACAAAGTTGTCTAGGACATTGAGTAACGGTCTTTTACAGAGAGGGTTCCGAAACCTATAGAAGATCGTCCACGACCTCATAACGCAGTAGCTATTCACTGCTTTGCACGAGTAATACCTTGAGTTGCGGTTTGTTGTTCAGAGTTTTCCTCATCCTAGATGGGTTGCCAAGAGACAGACCCGATTGGAATTAAAAAGGAAAAACTTTAGAAAAGAACATTAGAAAAAGAAATTATTCAACGAGATAAAATATTATTATACTAGATCATTATACTTCCTATTTTAAAAAAGATCGTTGTGTATATATATATATATATATATATATATATAGACAATGTTCTTAGTTATAATACGGAGGATTCTGAAAAGAAAAAGAAGAGTTGCTTATTTATTTATTTATTTATTTATTATTATTATTATTATTATTATTATTATTTCGTGTGATTTCTCTTTTAAGCTCATTGTCTTTCAGGTTCCAACCAGAGACGTAATGCCGGAAATGTCATCATGACATTCCCCACTGAACATTTTTGTAAATAAATAAATAAATACATCAACATATGATCATACATATTTTACAGAGACAAAATGCTTCGTATGGTGTGGCCTGTACTTGTGAGTATAGTCTTTTGTATTAATTTAAGGCATGGTCTACAAGGAATCCCTTCAATTGACTCTATGAAAAATTTTTCAATCAATCCGAAGGGTCCAAATACAACAGTAATTATTAATGTCGTCATGTGGAATATTTTTGTATTCTTCTTATTAAAAATTATTTAGTAGGCATGCGTGTTCTTGTATACATCTCTAATTTTAGAAAAGGAAATTAATCTCTACCGACTTTGAGATTGCAAGTCTTATTAAAGAAAAATACCTTTTTACACGAATCTAAACTGTATTCTTTTTTTAATCTGGCAAACTACTTTCAAACAAAAAAGGGAGTGCAGGGTCTATTTCTGTCGGGAGGTACATTTTCTTTAATATTATCTTCGATCTCTAGGCCGAGAGACATTAATTAAAAGCCAAAGATATCTACACAAACCGATGTTCTCACTAAATAAAAAGGTTTATATATATATATATATATATATATATATATATATATATAGAGAGAGAGAGAGAGAGAGAGAGAGAGAAAGAGAGATCGATAGATAGTGATGTCAAGTCTATGAGTGAACGGTGATGATAATAAAAAAACTTCTATTTAACATAAAACATTAAACGCATTAAGCGATAGATCTTTATAAAAAGATCAACGAATGTTATCCAGAACAATATGATATCTATAAAGGTAATCTCAATACATCATCTAAAGTGGTTATATATTGTAATCCATTTCAATGAACTAATTAGTTCATTTTATCAAACCATAATTCATTCATTTTATTCGGTATAAATGTTTTCCCAGAATACCTATTTTATACTGAATGAAACCAATAAAATATGGTCTGATGAAATGAACTAATTAGTTCATTGAAATGGATTATAATTTATAACCACTTTAGATGATGCGTTATGCTTCCTTTATATATATATATATATATATATATATATATATAGGAATAATGTAGAGAGGTTTGTCACTTAACTGAGCAGAGACAAACTTCTTCACATTAATCTTATTAACGCTCTATCTATATCTAGATAATGAGCACTTTATGAGAAAAAAACCTGCTCGCCAAAAATTTTTTTATCAGTAAACCACTGAAAAGAACAGCAATCTTGGTACTAAGCGTCATCACAGTTTAACTCTCTCTCTCTCTCTCTCTCTCTCTATATATATATATATATATATATATATATATATATATATATATATATAATCTCATTTACTATATATTTCTTTTTTCCATTATTTTTATTCTATTGAATTAATTATGTTTTTGTTGCATTTTGATATCCCATATCAAAGCAAGTTTTGTTTCGGCCAATTTTATTTTAAAACTCTCCTTCAGTAGTCGCAATAAACTCTTAACTCGATTTTCCCTGACTGAAAAAGTAAGAAGCATTTCTGCCAGATTTTTGACGAGATCAAATTGACTTTTTATCTGTTGCAACCTCTATTAAAATCTTGTGTATCTAAAAACTCTAGTCGATGTTTTGATAAGAAGAAATGACAAAGTCTATGTTTGCACAAGCAGGCTTACTTGACTCTCAAGGGCGGCAAAAATGGAATACCAGCAGCCCGAGTTATTAAAGCTGGAGATCAATTAGACGTTTGCAAAAATATTTTATTTATATAACTTGTTCAGAAAGGGAAAGGAATGCGTTTTACGAACAGTGTTGGATGTAATGCTTTTGTTCAGTTTATGAGATTTGAGGGACTAACAACTAATTTTATACTGTTAGAATTTTAATTAATTTACTGAAATAATATGAGACAAATAATTTTAGGAAGAAAAAATTGAAATGCAACAATATAAAATTTTGGGAGATGAATAAAAAGGACCTCATGCGAAGAAAAAAGATGAAAAGGAATGATTATGATGAGAAGGAGGGCGTGGATGAGAGGGGATGTGACAGAAGAAGAATGGGGTGAAGAAAAATAAAAATGAGGAAGAGCAAGAAAGGTGCAGAAGTCAAAGTGGCAGAAGGAGAACAAAAACAACATGAATTTGTTTTTTACGGCTTGTCAACCCGTTGAAGGTTATTTAAAACCAGAAAATATTTTTAGGTTGTTAGAAATTTTTCAGATAATAATGATTCAATTATACAAGTCTTA
Organism: Ascarosepion bandense; assembly: GCA_037127315.1. Lineage (NCBI taxonomy): Eukaryota > Metazoa > Mollusca > Cephalopoda > Sepiida > Sepiidae > Ascarosepion > Ascarosepion bandense. The sequence goes on from JBBBDQ010000395.1 coordinate 339,950, forward strand.
GTTATTAACCCACACGGGAGAAGAGATGCACTCATACCACATCCAAGGGTATATGCGTGTAAGTGAATATAACAAACCCAATTGGAATTGAAACTCAGCTCTCCGATTAACAATTACGAGACATTATCCACTGCACCACTGGCACATTCTATTTTACAACACCTGGTATTTTCAGTAGGTACTGAGCAGATATAAGGTTGCTTAACTTCGGTGATCGTACGGGAACTGGTGTTTCAACGAGATGTGGTCGTAATCATAAGAAGAACAAGAAGAAATCGATACGATCGACGAGAGGAAGAAGCGGAGAAGAGCAGGAGGTGGGGCTTAAGAGATATGAAGAAGAAATAAAACGGGCAATAGAGACCAAATGTCTACGGCTATATCGTGTTGAATGCACCGGCTCCCGTCCGATCACCGAAATTAAGCAACATCGAGCCTGCTCAGTACTTAAATGGGTGACCATTTGGGAATACCAGGTGCTGTAAACGAAAGGACCAAGAATGGTCCACCGGTCCTTCAGGTTTGGGGGTTGGGTGCAGGGCTAACAACCCTGCTCCGTAAAAAACAGTTTGTTACAGAAACAGCAACAAAAAGTTTCTGCCTTATGCACCATCTGGGTGTGATGGATAAATGATGATGATGATGATGATGATGATGATAGAGACCAAATAGAAAAAGTGTAAGAAGAAATGGCTATAAGATAAAAATAAAACGAAAAATAGGCTGTATAGCAAAACAAACAATAATGCGAGACAGACAGACAGCACAGGTATTTACGAATTTTCAATTTGTCAAGCATAAATCAAATCGAAGCCGAAAAATTGTGTGAGGCAAAGTGTGTCTGAAACCAATCAATATGCGTTTTATTTTATGCTACTTGTTATTTATTTATTTATTTTATCATGGCTCATACGTCGAAGATAAGGGAATATCGCCAATACACAACGAGCAGAGCATAAGCTTTTCTACTATCATAAAAGCATCACTTTTAAGCTTTTGTCGCTAAACAAAAAGGATCTCTGATGGACCTAAGAGAACAACAAAAAGAATCTTGAAGAAATATCTTTGAATTTCTCGATTAACTCCATGGAACTTTAAAATCTCACTTTTATTTGATTCAGTTTATAAGTTCAATTCTGGCCGAATGTGCGATTTGGGGCCGAAATTCTAATTCAGGCCGAAAATTGAGTTCTTTGATTGAGATAAGTTTTTCAACTCTTAAACTCTGGGGAACTTCAAAACCTCACATTATAACTCTGATTCCTCGGCAAAAAAAAAAAATAAAAATAAACAAATAAAAAAATAAAAAAATAAAAAAATAAAATGGATTTCCTTAATTCACAAAGTTTTCAAGTTATTTTCAACTGAATTTAAAACAATGATTCTTTTTATTTACAAAATTGTGTTATTTTTAAACTCAATATAACTAAAAATCTTTTAAAATTAATAATTTTTTTCAGTTATTTAAAAAACTGAAGTTTTAGCTGTTCCTGCCTCATTAGCACCCAAATGCCAAAATTGGATGTTCAAGCACCAGATGAAAGGAAAAGTTTCGATCCCGTGATTATCCTGATTCCAAAACGGTATCACTTGTCTAGGTAGAGCAAGTGTGAGCCGAGTGAAAGGGGTTTCACGCACACGGATGGACAGACAGAATTTGCCGTTTATTTATTTAGAAGTAAAGAAATATAGTAAAGTTCGATTGCAAATAAATTTTATCTTTCAAAGAAGGTCGCCCATAATGGGCTGTCTTCTGAAACTCCCGAGACCAACGCAAACAGCCCCAAGACTCTTTTCTATGTTCTACCCTTTCTCTATATTAACAAATCCTTAGATTTTTAGTAAATATCAATGCAAATGATACCCTAGTGTATGGTTACACCTCGAAAAATCTTGACGATCAGTGCGTGGCACTTTTATTTTTCCCGTGAGTTAGTTCTAACAACTCAAAGGGATAAAAACTGGCTTACATCTTTTAATACCGCCCAAATCAAGTTAGCAACGATTCATTGAGCAGACTGATTTTCTTCCAGTCATATTGATCGGTTGTAGGATCTTTGATTTGAAGGTCTCTTGGGATTCAAATTTATCCTGGAACTCATATATATGATCTAACACTAAAGAGGTTGGAAAAATGATTTGTTCCTTGAAACTTTTCATAAAGTATTTGACGGTTTGCTTTATCTTTACAAGTTCTGTCCTATCTCTACAAGAGTCTTTAAACTGTCTTTGTAAGAGATATGTCAAACCAAGAATATAATATTGCTGCTGTACCTGAAATGAAGCTCCCCATTGCTCTTTTTCCATCAGTGCTAGAATTCAAAAGCATTTGGCTCTTTGGGTGTGATATGTCCGGAAAGGGATATATATATATATATATATAACATAGTGATGATCCACGTATACTGTCTTAATATGTATAGGAAAGAATATTAAAAAGTTTTGAATTTAAAAATGTACTTTTTTTGGACAGTATTTGTTTATTTTTACTGTTGTATTTATATTTCAGACCGCCCTCGGTCCTTCATCAGAAACAAGTGATTTTTAAATTTGAATCAGAAACGTATTTCACGATAGCGTCCGAATATTTATTTTGTGTTTACATCACGTGGTGTGTTTGTTCACAATATGCAGCACGTCCGTAGAGAACGTCTGTTTGTTTTAGATAAAAATTTCTTGGAATATCTGAAAAAAAAAAAATTTAGCTATTGAAATATTTGTAAAGATTCAACACACCTAAGTCCCCATTTAACCCTAGCTTGTGTGTATTTAATTTTAAAATCCAGTATTTTTCTTTCTTTCTGCGTGTGTGTGTAGAACTAAAATTGGAGTCTATTAGTAAACATTTGCAATTTTCTAAAGTATGATCAGGTTGATTAAAATGGGCTGCAATTGGAGAGTATACATTTTTTGTCGTATATTTAGTTTGTGATCATTGAAGCGAAATCTAAAGCTATTACCGGATTCGCCGACAAATACACTGTTGGGGCAAATTGAGCAGAAGAGAAAGTATATGATGTTTTCGCTGTCACAAGTGAGGTTTGGTGGGTGTAATTTTATTTTGGTGTTGGGTACAGAGAATGTTTTGTCTGTTATTATATGTTTACAAATTAAACAGCGAGGCTTTCCACATTTTAAATTCCCTGATAGGTTTGTATTATTTAAATATTTGTTAGAAGTGAGGATAGTTGATAGGTTGGGTGTTTGTTTCTTTGCAATTATGAGTGGTTTATCGAAACACAAAAAAAAATATTCGGACGTTATCGTGAAATACGTTTCTGATTCAAATTTAAAAATTCACTTGTTTCTGATGAAGGACCGAGGGCGGTCTGAAATATAAGTACAATAATAAAAATAAACAAATACTGTCCAAAAAAAGTACATTTTTAAAATCAAAACTTTTTTAATATTCTTTCCTATATATATATATATATATATATATATATATATATATATATATATATATAAATGAAACTTTGTGTGTGTGTGTGTGTGTGTGTCTATCCGTTACCTATAGACTCCAAAACGGCTGAACCGATTTTCTTGAAAATTTATACAGTTGTATTATAAGCGTCTGCGAGTGTTCTTAGCTAGGTTTTGTGTTGAGGTACCCCGATAAATATCGAAAATCGATAATCGAAAACATCGGGTTATAGAAGGAGTGATCTGATTTTAATCCAATTTGATACACTCATAGACAAAGACATAAGAAACGATATTCAGAAGTTTCAAGGTTGCAGTTCTTAAATAGTGCAGAACATCGATAATATATATATATATATATATATATATAGCAAGATGTTTTTGTGTGCGTCTATTTATTTGCCTCTATGTCCTTTATACAAATTCACAATTTTTATCCGATTCTCACCAAACTTCACACAAATATTCTTTAGGCAGAGTCTGAGCTCCAATACCATGGATTAGTTTTAAAGCTTTCATTACACCCGAGCAACGCCGGGCTATACTGCTAGTATATATATATATATATATATATATATATATATATATATATATATATATATATATATATATTATTCGAAGTGGCTAAGTGGGTTTGGCAAATGTAACCGGGCAGGACAACCTAGCAAGTAGCCGTAATGGATCAGTACTCGTAGTAGTCGTATGCAGTATGCTTAGACGTAGGTTTATGCAATATGCCTAGACAATAAGCGTTCCAATAGGCGTAGTCCAAAGTGTCCCCGCCTTAGTCTGTATTTATGGCTGACACCAGCCAATCATATTACTGTGAAGGGGAACTAAAGTGTATGCTTATTCATTACATGTGGGTGATGGATTATTTTCTAGCTTATAAATCTTTTTCTATATACGAAACCTCACAAGCCTATTCCTTTATCGTTATTTCAATGCAAATGTTCGGATATAGCTTCAGTCCTTAGTTTCACCAGGTGACATCGTCGAATTATCCTCATTCACTTTATATTCCATGAGTAATAAGGAAGTTCAGATCAAACAACTTCTTCCAGAGAAGTGTTACCCTGTGGATCAGACTCTGAAGAGGATGACCCTACGGTCAATAGAATCTTGATATTTTAAAATGTAGGATCAACTGTTATCTATCCTCCATATCTTAATAATCTGCGCTGGTTTCCAATTCGTAAGTCCTAGTAAATCTCTACCTCGAGTGGCTCTTGGACCTTGCATTGAGTAAATTATTTAGTAAAGAAAGATATGAAGGAATATGTAAAGGAATACAAAAATACATAAAAAAAAAACACTTACTAAAGAAATTCTAAACTTACCAGGCATGAGAACAACAAGATAAAAAAGGAAGAAAACCCATATATATTCATATTAATTTCATTTCATAAGACGCCAGCTGGTATCTGGTTCTATCTACGAATATATAGACGCACATACAAGCGCACACTTCGCTGATCTGTCGAGTGGCCAGGTCTCCCGAGAGGGAGGCGGTGCTGACCGACACGTGCAGTCATAAAGTGGCTTCGATGCTGACAGTTTTTTTTTCTTTAAGGGAATGTTCCGCCTTATCGAAAGAATCCAGGACAAGCAAGATTGTTTGGTTTTGCCAATCACCGTAAACACATTTCCACTCTTTCACAATCATTAGTTTGAATTGAAATACCACTAAATACACAAAAAAATAAATAAAATAAAACAAATAAAATAAAAAATAACTGACTGTAAATAGTGCATACATATATGTATGCATGTGTGTTATTGATTTGTTTAAACATTATTTTTAATGGATACTCGTATTTGGGTAGATGCTTTGGATTTTATAATGAAACAGGATATTTATTTACATCTGCTGGCCTGAATAATCGAGAAATCTTGTTAGAAAAATATGCGTTCTTCAGCAGGATTCGGACCTGCGTCCCCTAGGAGAAACCGTCAATTGATCTGACGTGTCTTCACCGATCGACCACGAAGGACGTACAGACAAACAAAACTCGGAATAATGCTTTTAAACAGATTTTCCTGATTTTTTTGAGCCGGTCAACAAGGGGACGCAGGTGCGAATCCTGACGGAGAACGTATATTTTCCAAACAAGATTTTTCTATTATCTAGCAGATGTAAATAAATATACTGCTGAATTATAAATAAAAAAAATAAGCAGAACATTTACCCAAATACGAGTATACATAAAAATAATGTTTAAACAAATAAATTAAAATCTGTAATTAAGTTAATTCATTTCATAACGGATTTCGTAAAATTTCGTATATATATATATATATATATATATATATATATATATATATATATATATTGATTGATTGATTGATTGATAGAATGATTGATTGATTACTTTTAGTTTCTGGTCATAATAAGATTAAGCCAGTGCACATTTGTATTAAAAAGTGTTTAAAATATATATATATATATATATATATATATAAAGTGTATCGAGACAGCAGATAATTTTCTAAACATATGCTGTTAAATATAACAGACAATGAATATCTATTATGTTTAATCATGGGCCGTTCTAAACATCGTACTTTGCTTTTTTCAGGTGAAAATAAAGACAAAAATTGTCCAACATTTGGATATTTTAAAATTATGCTGGTTCTAAGCTTTCGGCTCGCATGAGCCATCTTCAGAATGATTACAGGGACGTTAACATAGAGACACCCACCATTGAAGATGATTTTATCTAGTGTTGACATAAAACATTGCTATGCAACGATAAGAGTCGACGAATAGCAGACGCAGTTCGTAAATTTGTAATGACGTCACACCGCGTGAAAGACCAATATGTTAACAGAACCATATGTCTAAATGCAAGGTAGAAGGTATTAAACAACACTAAAAACATAATACGTAGAAATGTTAAACCAATAAATAATAATAATCAAATTAAGCTCATTATATATCATAAAAAAATTAAAACAATTGACATCATAGTCTCTACTAAACCTAGAACCACACAACTAAATACTCTACAGAAAACCAATGTAGTGTATCAATTTACATGCCCCGTTCAGAGATCTTATCTCTGGTACTAATGATAAACCCACCTCATAAATTGGTTTTACTACAATCACGCTCTCACGTAGACTTACCTTTCTGCTCATAGTTCAATTAGAAAAAACATTTTTTTTAGAAAAACATACCCATCTAGGCAATATTAGACAGATTTTAGTCGATAACACAATAATACTCACTCATACACACAGTAAAAAGAACCTTCCGATATTGGAGGCAATCTACATTAAATCAAAACAACCCACGCTTAATAAAATCACATTTAAATCTGGTCACAACACATTACATTGCATTTAGACATATGGTTTTGATTTCGGTCTCTCACGCGGTGTAACGTCATAGAACCGCATTACAAATTTACGAACTGTGTCTGCTATTCAGTGACTGTTATAATTGCATAGCCATTTTTTATGTCAACACAAGATAAAATCATCTTTGATGGTGGAGATATTTATGTTAACGTCCCTGTAACCACTCTGAAGATGGCTCATGTGAGCCGAAAGCTTAGAACCAGCATAATAAAAAATACCCAAATGCTGGACAATTTTTGTCTTTATTTTCACCAGAAATTAAAGCCAAAATGCGATGTTTAGAATGGCTCATGATTAAACATAATAGGCATTTATTGTCTGTTATATTTAACAGCAGATGTTTAGAATATATATATATATATATAATTAATGTAAAGAAGTCTATCACTTAACTGAGCAGTGTTATGCCGACTTCGTAGTTTCGTGAAGGCACAATTATGATGTCCCTACTATACAGGGCTTTTTTCTGGTGTTGTCTCCTGATCTTTTTTTATTTATATGAAGTGTGATGCAATTTAATATCTTTGTATATGAGTGGTTCTACAGATGGTTAATTGCTTTTGATTAACACATACCAAGATATTACGTTTCTTTTTTTCTAAAAATCTACAATTTCTTTCTTTCTTTCTAAAAACTTATCATTTCTTTCTTTCTTTCTTTCTTTCTTTCCCCTTCGAATTCCATTTTTCTTTATTTATTGGTACTTTAAATAAAATTTCGCTTCCAAATGTTTTGGGTCAGTTACAAAAAATAAATTTGAAGATT
>JBBBDQ010000395.1:352500-455000 GCA_037127315.1 Ascarosepion bandense
AAAATGAAAACAAGGATGACGTAAAGAATATTTAATTTTTAAGAAAAAAAGATAAGGAGATAAAGAACGAAAGAAAAAAAAGAGAAAAGGTTGCACAGAAAAGATTCTGAGTTTGAGTTTTGTTTAACAACATATCAACCCCTGTGGGTTATTTAATGCCAAAAAGGTGGGGTTTTGAGTTATTTTTTAAATGTTCGATTATAGTGAGAAGGTTGATTTAGTCAAATTTTAATGAAATTTTTTGTTTTTATTCGTTTTTATTTTAGAAAACTGAAAATATATTCTCGTTTTGTATTCAAAAATGTTTTGCTGGGAATAATTTTTTCCTACAACTATGTGTTATGGTAATAATTTTTTCTTCAAAAATGTGTTGTTGATAATATTTTTTCCTTCAAAAATGTATATTTTTTTTATAAAAGTTTATTTTCATGTATATATTTCTATAAAAGTGTATTTTTCATATTTTCATAGTGTTTTGGCCCCAGTTTGGGGTTAACTATTTGCCTATAGCTGGGACCCTAACAGTTACTACCACTCCGGGACAGGGTAAACCTGAGAACAACAGCAATTAAGAGTGGTTCCATGTTCCTCACAACCCCTCCCAATCAGAGGTCTTGCTGCCGGATGCAGTTTACCGTCATACCCAGGACCAACAGAAAAAGAGATGAGGAGAAAGCGGAATCCAATAGTAAGAAAATGGTAAATAACTAAAGAAAAAAAAAAACGTATGAAAAATCAGTGAAAAGAAAAAAATGCTTTTTTCACTTATCAACGCCAATAGCCAGTTTTCACGTTCACCTTAAGAAAAATGTTAAAACATGAAAAATATATTTCTTTACTTGACACAGTTTCTTCTTCTTCTTCTTCTTCTTCTGCCGTGTCCCTTCAGGACGTTGACGATCATGGACTTTCACTTGGCTCTGTCTATTGTCGCTCTCAATATTTTGCGTCTTGGTATCTCTTCCAAACCCAGCCCCGTCATCCATTTGTTCAAGCATATCAAGTACGTCTCGCGCTACTTTCTCCTGTTTCTCTTTTCCACTATCCGTCCTGTGAGTATTAAATTCTCCAGGCCCTCCTTCTTCATTACTTGTCTCAGGAATCTCATCTTATGTTAAGTATGAGTTTTCTTCTCATTTGTATCCTCTCCGCTACCTCATCGTTGCTCACGTGCTCAGTCCATGGTATTCTTAGCATCCTCCTTCAAAACAACATTTCTGCTGTCTCAAACCTCTCCTTCATCCTTGAGGAGATTGTCCAGCATTCACTACCATACAGGACAGATATCATATAGTAATCCATCATTCTTTTTTTTTTTTTTTTTTCGTTTCCAAAGAGATTTTTCTGTCTCAGTACTCTGGTCAGCTTTTGAAATGCGCCCTTGTCCATGCAAATGTGTCTTTGGATCTCAATGTCGCACTTTACATTCTCTGTCAGAGTACATCCTAGGTATTTAATTTTTTTTACTTGCTTTATTTTAGTTTCTCCTGTAGTTATTGAACAAGTGAAGAGGCTCATCCCTTGTTCCCTGTTTAGGATGCGGTTTCTCTTTTCCAATCTTTTCACTCTTTCCTTTTTTTTTCAATTGGAATAGATAAACTAAACTATCTCCCGGTTCACACTCCGCCCACGTCTATTGAACAGGTGAAGAGGCTCATCCCTTGTTCCCTGTTTATAATGTGGTTTCCGGCTTTCTCTTTTCCAATCTTTTCACTCTTACGTAGCCCCCTGCACATCAGTGGTGTTACCGCCTTGCTCGGGGTGATATGATTAAAAAAAAAAGTTGGCATTTTGGGGTCTTCTTTTTGCAGATGACCATTCAACTTTCTTGAAGTTTATGGTCAGTCCTTTCTTCTTGCTTTCTCTTACTATCTTCTGTAGGAGATTCTGCATTTTCTTTTCCGTGTCTGCTGTCACCACAGTGTCATCTGCGTATCTGACACTGTTGGGATTATGGCCACTAATGACAAATCCTGGCAAAGATTTTGTTTCTTTCAGAATTGTTTCGCTGTATAAGTTGAATCGATCCGGTGTGATCCGGGTTAGTATAAAAAAAACAATAACCTTAAGGCATAAAGAGATAACTAGACGTTTTTTCTTTTTTAGTATCGCATCCCTTCAAGAGATCATCTTTCTCTACAGCTTTCTATCTCGTGAGGCTCTGTTATGGTGAACTCATCTGTCTAGGGATAGTGGACTCTCTCCCTCCTAATATAAGTAACAGTGTAGCGAGGAGTCAGGGAGAAAATACGAGTCAGCGACCTGGCAAGTTACTCTGCGTTACTACGTCATAATACAAAGTTCCCACCAGTACGTCGAACCTAAGGGACCGACATTTGTACTTACATACAACGCACAATCTTCTATGTTGTACTCCACAACAGGCTTTCATCTCTTCATCTTCTTTTCAGTCATACATTCGCTCGTGAAGTAAGTAGCTCACTGCCTTCCCCCCTATAGCTCTTTTCCTCAAAATGCCCCGTGCAGGTTAAGCTTTATAAGCCATCCTTTCTCAAAATGGATACAAGAAATTTCAGTTATTTTTCCTGATTTCGTTCACAGGTGTTCAACTCTAGTTGTTGTTTATACGCCTCGTCCATAAAATATTCAGTATCCCTCCGTGGGACAATATCTCTGCTGCCTCCAGCTTTTTTTCCCCATCCTTTGGGAAATCGTGTAATACTCACAGCCATACAAAAAGATGGATATCACACAGCAATCCAGCACTCTTTTCTATGCTTTCACTAGTTCAATGACGGGTTCGATTTTCGGCTTCACATTTTTCGATCCTCTGTTGAAATGCTTCCCAGATACTTCTTCAATATCTGCTGGAGGTTAAAAGAAAAAGGTTTATAGATAAGTATTAAAAATTGAAATAGTTGATAGATGTTAAGAAAAATGTAAGCATTAACAGTTATGTATCGAAGGAATGAAAGATTTTAAAAATGAGCCAGTAGATAGATATATATTATAAAATGAATTACCAGATAATTAAATAATAAAATGTAAAAAAAAAAAAAATGAATGAATTGATAGATAAATATAAAAAAAAACGCTATCTATATACAAGGGTCATTCAATAAATAAGGTGAATTTTTCGGTATAAGGACAGACAGAAGTTTATTTTTTAAAAAATCTTTTTCCTTTACTTCTTTTTCAAAGGGATTTAATTTTTTTGCAGATTGAAAAAAAGAAAATATCAAAACTTTGAAAGTTTTGGAGATTAACAAAGATGATCGACCAAGAAGCATGCTCCAGGATTGAACAGAGGTCAGTTATCAGGTTTTTGGTTGCTGAAGGGTGCAAATCAGTTGAAATTCATTGGAGAATATCAACTGTGTATGGTGCCACATGTTTCAGTCAAAAAATGTCTGCAGGTGGGCTAAATTGTTTAAAGAAGGATAAAGCAATCTTGGGGATGAACAGGCCTGGGAGGCCTACAGAAATGAGGTCTCCTGAGGTGATCGAATCAGTCAATGACTTCATTCAGTCTGACAGAAGAGTGACAGTGGATGACATTGCAAGGACTTTGAGCCTATCTGTTGGGACAACAAACAAAATTGTCCATGATGACCTTGCCTACTCGAAGGCCTCACACAGCAGCCCAAACAGTGCAGACCATCAACGAGCTGGGCTGGGAACTGCTCCCTCATCCCCCTTACATCCCAGACCTTGCCCCTTCAAACTTTCACCTGTTTGGTTCCTTGAAAGCGTTCACGAGAGGCACAAAATGTGAAAGTGACGATGAAGTCAAAAGTGCTGTGAGCGATTGGCTGAGACATCAGTTCAAAAGATTTTTACGCTGAGGGAATACGGAAACTTGTGCACAGATGGGAAATGTGTGTGACACTGCTGAGAGACTATGTTGAAAAATAAAAAAAGTAAGCTTCTATCTGTATTTGAAGTTCTTATACAAAAAATGCACCTTATTTATTGAATGACCCTCGTATCTTAGGGTATCTTAGGTAAGTGAAGGTTTTTTTAGTTATGATACATTAAAAAAGGTCGCATTTAAATATTCTAAGAAAAGACGGGAAAGGACATCACTATTAGGTGCTACCATAGATAAGCTGAATTAGTGTTTCAAGAAATTTTCATTGGAAGAGAAGAAACGGTGGTTAGTGATTAGTTTGCATAATTGTATATTTTTGGAGGGACAGGTAGATTTTGTTTTACGTTTTTTGTTTCTTTTTTTGGGTGGTTTCTTAATATTTTGAGTCATTTTTGAAACTTGTGTATAATAATTTGATATATAAGATAGTGATATTCTTGTTTTCCACGTGTTACCTGGGATAGTGCATTGTGATGCAGTGGATATCGGTTCGGAACGAGAAATTCTAGTTGAATTCGTTGCATTCATTTACGTGCAAATATTATTGGGAAATATATTAAGCCGTCTCTTCTCTCCAAGTTATAAGTTAAATAGCAGACAGATTTGGTTCTCTAGCCTTGGTTAGCAATCAATCTACCACAGAAAGTAATAGCAACTTTAAAATTTTTCTGCCGTCCACTCATGTCTCGAAAGAGACATGATCGCCTAGGCGTTTTTTCATGTATGGCCTGGCTGACTTCAACGTCTCGCGCTAGATCAAATGTTTGAGTATTGAGTTCGATCCTCACTAGGTGCCCCATACTTTTGGCCTTGTGCCACATCTAAGCTACGCTTAGAAGACCATCATAATCTTGTTTCCGATGTTTATCTTTCGAATCCTCTGGATTAAGTTACCTTATTTATTAATGTGTGTTGGGTTGATAGGATTTAAGATCGGAGTTTTTATTTTTTTATTTTTTTATTTTTGCAATAGCTTTAGCTAATTTGTAGAGTTTTCTGTTGATTCCGAGCACAATGGTTTTGATGGGCATGCTGGGTTTGGAAGATTTGGATAAGCCATATAGTGTGAGTGTAGTATTCTATTAGTCTAGTTCAGGATTTGTTTTAAGTTATTGATTTTTAATTTTACTACGCTCATAAAGTCCGGCCCATTTAAATGCGCCATACATAAAAACTCCACTTACCTAAGAGACATATATCTTCACAATAAAATTCTACTAGATATAAATATTGCAAAAAGAAAAAAGTTAATAAATAAATATTAAAAAATAAAAAAAACTTAATATTTAAGTATTCAATAAGTGAAAAAGTTTATTGGTAAGTATATAAGAAGGAATTAAAAAGTTCTTGGCACAAACAATTTCCCAAAATCTCGAATGACCACACAGCTGAATATTTTTCTTCGGAATCCTTCCTTAATTAGGCCAGAACTTTTCATCACTCTATCATGTATACTGAACAAATATTAGACCCAACTAGAAAAAGTAAAGAGCATAATTTGTTCATTTTCTTATACTCTGAACTTCCAGTTTTATTACCCTGTAATGACTATTCCGGATGTGCTTGGTGGTCCAGTGGATATCGGCTCGGAACGAGAAATCGGGGAGCTGAGTTCGAATTCCAGTTGAATTCATTGCATTCACTTACGAGCAAATACCCTTGGGAAAGGTATTAATCCGTCTCTTCCTTCCAGTTATGGGTTAAATAACAGGACAGATTGGGTTTCTATAGCCTTGGTCGGCAATCAGTCTACCGCAGAAAGCAATGGCAACCTACTGTGGGATAATTTTCTGCCCAGTCAGTCATGTCTCGAAAGAGACATGATCGCTCAAGCGTGTTTCGCGTATGGCACTTAACTGACTGACTGAATCACTATTCCGCTTTATGGCCAAATCACGTTGAAAAACGTGTTCCCCTACGTCGGTATACCAATTGCTGTAAGCTTTGATGTGTGGGTAGTGTAATGGATGATGGCTCGGAATCGTTAATTCGGGAGCTGTTTCCAATTCCAGTTTGGTTCGTTATATTCACTTCCGCGTAAAATACCCTTGGCAAAAGATATGAATCCACCTCTTCTCTCGCATATACGGTTTAATTAATAAAACTTGTTTCACTAAAAACATTATTATACCCCACCAAATTATAATCCAATAATTATTTTCCGGCTTTAAATAAGCTGCCAGTTTCTGATAAGCAGGAGAAAATAAATCAATAAATCACTATTCAGCAGTAATGAGCTGCAGAAAGAGCTCGATAACCATTACAACGCATCAAATAACTTATTGTATACTAGCATTATCGCCCGGCGTTGCTCGGATGTAATGAAAGCTTTAAAACTAATGCATGGTCCTGGAGCTCAGTCTCTTTGGACATTGGCACGAAAGACTAAAAAGCAATAGTTTTTTCCAGTTAAAGCGAAACCGTAGACTGAAATAAAAATGAATGGATGTAAGTCAAATTTTGATTTCCTGGTATCGATATCTAATTTTCTGCACTATTGTAAGAACTGCAACCTTGAAACTTCTAAATATCGTTTCTTATGTTTTTGTCTATGAGTGTATCAAATTTGATTAAATTCGGACCACTCCTATAACCCGATTTTTTCGATTATCGATTTTCGATATTTATCGGGGGTACCTCGACACAAAACCTAGCTAAGAACACTTGCAGACGCTCATAGTACAACTGTGTAAATTTTCAAGAAAATCGGTTCAGCCGTCTCCGAGTCTATAGGTAACGGACACACACACACACACACACACACACACACACACACACACACACACACACACACACACACACAGACAAAGTTCTATTTATAAATAAGTTTAGATAACGAAATTATTTTATTTCCATTCTTGTGATTTTGAATGTGATATCAATAAACGCCGAAATATAATCGAAATTAATGAAACTTTTATAATGTTAATCAAATATAATTTCGATTACAAGTTTTTGAAAACGAGTACATTTGACTACATACTGTTCACTCCGACATTCAGTGTCATTCAGTGTCAGTATATATATGTTGGCAAAGGGGGCTCTGGATAAAAGTAGTACCTTTGATATATGGCGTACTGGAATATTTGAGTTGATGGGCATCTCTGGTCCTCAACCATCTCGTAAATCGTTATGGCTCTAAGTTGCCATGTGCCGATAAAATGTTTCAGTTGGTGAACATGGGAAGTGTGGGTGGGTATTAACACGGTACCACCGAGCGAAGAGCTCCTCAACTCAGGTCACTGTCCAGGGCGGAAGGTTTCCTCAAATGAACTACAACTGCTACGTGTTCAACCTAGGCGATCCTAGGCGATCAACCTAGTTGGAAGACATCGGCTGTGGTTTAATCTGGAGAGGTTTGGGATCCGCTAGTAAAACGCTCGAAAGACGCCACATGATGAACACACCAAGAAATCCTTCACGGAAACCCAGTTTCTGGCACATAACCGTGATAAATGGAGGAGAATAATGAGGGTGGGGAAGCGCAGCACGTCGGAGCCCCAATGACTCCTTCCACGGTTAAGCGAGAAAGGAGATTTTCATCATATAAATCACAGAATCCCGAATAATTTTCAAAATGTCCATCTTTGCTGCTAAATTATTTTCCGTGGTGTAATTCTTCGCCGTCTTTAGAACACTTCACAAGTTAACAATGGCCTGATTATCGGGGTACCAAGAATTAGCAGGACAAAGAACGTGCACTTGGTAAGTATAAAATCTTAATAACGAGTTTTCGCTGATCTGTTCCAAAACTTCATTCTTGCTCTTAAGTGCGATTCTTTATAAATGGATTCGTTGTGGAATTTCTCGAATTTCAGCTGCGACGTTCTTTCCGTCCTTCATTTTTTGTTTCTGTTAAACTTAATAATTCCGCTTGGGAGTATCAAGTGATGTAAGCTTGAATGTGCAGCTGGTGTAATAGATAATGGTTCCGAATTGTTGATCGAAGAGACGATTTCTAATTTAATTTAGGTTCATTCAGTCCATTAAGTGCGGTAGACTGGTTGCCGACCAAGGCTATAGAACCCAATCTGTCCTGTTATTTAACCCAATAACTGGAAGGAAGAGACGGATTAATACCTTTCCCAAGGGTATTTGTGCGTAAGTGAATGCAATGAATTCAACTGGAATTCGAACTCAGCTCCCCGATTTCACGTTCCGAGTCGATATCCACTGCACCACAACGCACATCCATTCACTTAAACTCAAATACCCTTAGAAAGTTTATGAATCCTCCTCTTCTCTCTTCAGCTATGGGTTAATTAGTACAATTTGTATCACTAAAACAATTTGTATCACTAAAACAATTTGTATCACTAAAACAATTATTATGCCCCGCTCCACAAAATTCCGTGAAAAATATTTAGATTTCGGTATTAAATAAACCACAGAGGTTGATATGCCACTAAATAAAAATAACCAATTAACATTAGTGTTGTATCGTATGCAAATTAGTAGAGAAATATAAAGAGAGAATAACTGGAGAAGCGAGGCGGGAAAAGTTCTGTTGTCACAAAGAATATGGAGAGCTGTGCTACGGCTAGGCACAATAAATGCAAAACGTAACACTTAACATTCATCTCATTTGGTGATTTTCAAACTTGCAGTCTTCGTTTGTGCGTTTTTTTTTTTTTTTGTTTAGAGTAAAATGAAATTTAATCGTCATTTGTTGACGGTCAAGTATTCAGTTTTGTTCTTGGTGTCTCCTCCTGGGCTTTTTAAAATGCAAATCTTCGGGGTTCTTCGAGTCCAAATGCAGATTATTACTCACCCAGTTGCTGCAATGAATTCAGCTGGAATTCGAACTCGGCTCCCTGATTTCTCGTTCCGAGCCGATATCCAATGCACCACAACGCACATATTGTATATACTTACATTAATAATAGTAATGGTGAAAATCGCAGTTTCCTTATAGATAAATATTCGGCATTCAATAATCAAAGAGTCTGGCGATACTGTCAGCTGAACATTATTAAATCTGAAAGAATTTTTTTTTATTTTTTAGAAAATTAAGCTCCGCAAATTTACTATTATCGCTTTTTCTAGTATCGATGGTCGTATTCTTCCTAACCTTTTGATTGAGGTAATGAGAAACTTTAACATCTTGATTATATTATTGTCTAGTCTGCATGTGCTATCCATTTTTGTTGTTGCTACTGTTGGAAGTCTTCAAGTGAAGTGTTTTTTTTTTTCTTATTTGGTAAAACTTTTTGTGATTTTGTAGGGCAATAATATCTGGTGAGGGATTGTCTTAAGAATTTAATAAATTTAATGATTGACTGATATGCTTTTTACTGTTTTTCATGTCGTCATGGGTTAAAACTAAAACATATTGGACAGTCAGAATAATCCTTTTTTTGAAAATAACAATGGTTTTCCTATATACAATTCCTACTATTTAACCCATATGTGGGATGAAGAGATGGATTCCTATATTTTCAGAAGTATTTGCGCTGACATGAATATTAAGACCAAGAATTGTATACGAACACAACTCTCTGATTTCTTATTCAGAACCTTTGTCCATTAAACCAAAGGCGTATCCACTTCTTCGAAAGCATTTTAATCGCTGACATGAGACAACGGTCAAATGCTAATGATAGTTTAGACATTTTTTAATGAGTTGGATGCTATGCATGGCATCCGCATGAGAGTCTAGATCCGACGAGGATATTTAAGGAAATAGTTTGTATTCTGAAATTAATATTTTGATTTGTAGCATTTTATTGATTCCGAAGGAAATGTCTAGTCATATGAGACGCAGTTAATAGAAATAGAATTCTATAGATGTTTTTTTATAATCGTTATCGCCCCAAGCAAGGCATTTTACTGCCACTGTTGAGTAGAGGATTACATAGAGGGTAAGTTATGAGAAACCGTGACAGGTTACAGGGGGTGTCAGGAAGAGGGTAGAAAGATGAGAATACTGATGAGAGTGGAGTGGACGAAGAAAGGAGCATGAGAGAGGATGCAAGTTAGTGAGATAGGAGATGACTATTGACTTTACATTTGAATTTTTTGGAGATTGTAGCTGTCGGGAAAGCAATTAAACGGAAGTGAATTCCACAGGCGGAAAGTGCGAGAGAAGAAGCTGCTGGTGTAGAATTTGCGTTTACAATTTATTGGTTTCACAATAGAAGCGGGGACCTAGTTATTAATCTGGTGGCTTGAGCAAATTCATGTATGGGGAGGTGTACCAGTGAGCTAAGTTCATCTGAGCAGAAGCCATAAAATTATTTGTAAAAGAGACACGGGGAAGCCACATTGCACCGGTGAGAAAGTGACTGTATCCGAGCTGCCAAGTGGGGATCGATCATATTACAAATGAAAAAATTTACAGAAACTGATGTGCATATAAAGTAATATAGAGACTTAATGTATATAAAGTTGAAATTAAAGACGACGCACACACATACTCACAGACACATACACATACGTACATATAAATGTTTAATCTGACAGTATTTTTTGTTACTGTAAACGTGATTTCTAGTCGGTATACGAGTTGTTATTCTTGTTTTGAAAGTGAAATTAATAACAACCGACATAGATAGGAAGGTTTTACTAAATAAAAATCGTATTTTCAACACGAATCACTAGCCGAAACATAGTCTGCCGTGAGGAAATTAATAAGAGCACGTTTCGGCTATAGGAGCGTATCTATGATGAAAATAAGATACAAGTTCGAATCTTGTCGGAAGGCACAATTTTCTTTAGAAGGACTTTTCGTTCTAGGCCAGTTGTTTTTGATTTTACTGTTTAAGAAAAAAACAACAAAACAAACAAGCAAACAAACAGAGCTATCGCAACTCATATACGTGTACCCATAAAAAGTAACGCTTATAGCAATAATAATAATAAAAATAACAATCATATATATATATATATATATATATATATACATAAGCAATGATAAAACAAACAGAATTTTAGTCTTCCAAATCCATTTTCTCTTTCTCACTTTTCCTGTCGAAAGAGCCCTAAATTCCAGACCAACCCTAACTTTATCAATTTGATTTAACGTTTTCTTCAGCTTTACATTAAAATTGCTGTCTCTCTCTTGAGGGTATTCCCGCAGTTCATTGCTGGTTTCTTGCCTTTACCCAAACTTCTCACTGATCCGTGCTTTAATGGGCGAATGAAACGCTCTGAAAAACGACACTGGAATGCATTCGACCAACCCTGCTGCCTTCCACTTCGGTTTCATTTGTCTGTCTGTCTGTTTGTCTGTCAAAGTTTTGTGTCTCTATTGCACCGCCATAGAAGCACCCAAACACTGCTCGCTACACTTGCACAGACATGTATTTACGACCCTCCCAGACGTTCATGGAAACAAAAAACAAAAATATATATATATATATATATATATATATATATATATACTTAGTAAAATTTCGTTTTAAGCATGTTATATTTAATGAAACAGTCAAAAACTGACTTTTAAGCCTTTTGGGAAGTTTATGTTGGTGTCGAATTAAAAACATTAAACGGGTTGAAACGTATAAAGGTACTTGTCGAGGTAGAAATACACACACACACACACACACACACACACACACACACACACACAAACACACACACAAGCACACACACATATGTTTGTGCGAGTGTGTGTATGTGCGCACGTGCTTGCGCGTATATTGTTACATAAACTTTACTCATATATATATATATATATATATATATATATATATATATGTGTGTGTGTGTGTGTGTGTGTGTGTGTGTGTGTGTGTGCTTGTATTATTGGTACCTCCACTGATTTTTGATAACTAACTTTTAAATTGTATTTTTAAAAATAAAATGTTTTCTTGAAACTTTTATTTTAGTATTAAATGAAAACTAAATGATAACATTTACTATTTCCAGTAAGCAAAATAATCTGATGTATTTCAAAGAGAAATTATATTGATTGAAATTTTCGTTTTTTTTTTTCTTCTTTCAGTTTTTCGGCCACTTTTGGGCGATCGACACATTTGTAAACAAAAGTTAATTCTTGGTTTTAAAAATCTTGCAAAAATTAAAATTTGCGTATGTCATACATTTTTTTAAAATTAGCTATTTTAAAGTTAAATTAATCTGATTTACGCAGGTATTACTTATTTATAGCATGAAATAAATGTATTTCTTAAATATAGAGTTGAACTTTTTAATCTTTCCACCATATTTAAAATGTGTTGTGAGACAAGATAAGATTTGTATGGCGATCACAAGTGACATAATTGTACAACTTTTTTCCTTTTAAAAGGAAGATACCTGAAACACACGAACATTTAATGTACACATAGAAATTACCATACAAAAAAAAGTTCAAACACACAGAAAAAAATTAAAAATTATTTTAAAAATACGAAGGTACGACGATTTGTATTAGACTTTTCAATTTTCGATTAGTAAACATGACCTTCACTTAATAAGAATATAAACTAACCACAAAAATCTTTGATGTATTCTTAAAATATTTTTGAAACTTTATAAGTTATTACAATTAAAAATAATGAAAACAATTATTTTAAAATTTCATTATTGATCGAAATTTTTTTCTTTAGACTGTAATGTCCTTAATATGCATTATTTATTAAAGCAATTAAAAAATTATCAAATTAAATAATGTCATAGCTTTATTGCATATTTATTTTTACTATTAGGAGCAGATTTTCGGAAATAAGGGAAAAATGTTTAAAAAATAAAAGATGGTTTACATTCCCCAATGAGTTCTGCGTTTAACTATTAAAACTAATTTTCCAAACAAAATTAATTTTTTTAAAAATTCATAAATTTTCGTGGAGGGGGAGGAGTAACAAATGTAAAAAATACTTTTCCCAAGATTTTTAAAAAATATTAATTTAAAAGATAGTTTAATTTATTTGTGAATAAATCCTGAAAGTTTCATTAAAGTCCGAGAATTATTTGATTTTTGCAAGAATTTCTATATTAATGGGTTTGTCGCTGGAAAAAAAAACTGAGTTATGTAACATTACATTTTTCCTTGTAACGATTTGATTAGCCACTAACTAAAATCAAAACATGATTTTTACGAAAATTTCGTATGTGAAAGATTTAAAGATTAAAAAAATAATAATTAAAAAGTACCTTGATCTTTCCTTTAGTAATAACATAAATATTTTAAGATAAAAGTTCGTTTTAAGATAAAAGTTCGTTTAAGTTTGGCGCGACTTTTTATTCATACTTTGCTGTTTTTACAACCATTTAATAGAAGTACTTAATATATATATATATATATATATATATATATATATATATATATATATATATATATATACATGGCCGTATCTGACTACCGGACACACCGGGCACGGGTCCAGGCCGATCCGTGCAATCATAGTTAAAATCTGGGCAAGAAGAAATGTCCTCGTCAGGAATCAAACTAAACCATTCAAGAAAAAAGAAAGAAAGAAAGAAAGAAAGAAAGAACAAAAAACGAAGAAAACATCCGAATGAACGCAGTAAAAATCTGTTTATTTATTAATTTTGGGAGAAAAGACTGGCTATACTCAGAAAGTCCGAACCCGATTTCCTGCTTTCGTTCACGTTCTGTGCCTAATGTCCATTGGAATAGACAAAAAAATACGCAAAATCAGTTTCTGGAAACGGATGACACTGATGACGTCATCACATTGTCAACTAATAAATCCGGGCAATTTTCTCAATTATATATATATATAATGGTTGTGTGTGTGACCGAATATAGTACAAATCAGAAACTTTATGAATTTGAATTATTTCTTTGTTTATATATTCAGTTTGAAAGTGGAAAGTTTCTAATGAAGCTTAATAAATAGAAAATCATGACAACTCCGTTTATTTTTTTCTACTTGTACCTTATTCCAATCATTATTTATATACATAAGTGTTACGTCAACATCACGTTGAGACGGCAGTTATCGTGAGATCATCGAAACTAAGCAACGCTGAGCGTGCTCAGTACCTAGATGAAGGACGTCTTGATAATATCAGGCGTTATAAGCTTGTATATGCGAGTGGAATAATGAATAACAGTTCCTAGTTCCAGTTCCAGCCGGATTCGTTGTATTCGCTTACGCAAATACCCTTGGGAAAGGTATGAAGCCATCTCTCAGCTGGTAAGAATTTTATCAGTAAATCATTATTATATTCAAACAATTTTTACAATCTAAAAAAATGTTTTAAATAACCTGTAAATGTTTCGTAAGCAGTCAAAAACAATTCAATCAATCAATACATATATATATATATATATATATATATATATATATATATGCGTGTGGCTATCGTTTTAGTTTTTATCCTATCAGTCAGTTAAATGCCATACGTGATACACGCTTGGGTGATCATGTCTCGAAAGAGACATGACTAACTGACTAGGCAGAATATTATCCCGCATTACTTTCTGAGGTAGATTGATTGCTGACCAAACACACAGAACCCAATCTGTCCTGTTATTTAACCCAAAACTGAAGAGAAGATAAGGATTAATACCTTTCCCAATGTGAATGCAAAGAATTTAACTGGAATTCGAACACGCCCACCTCCGATTTCTCGTTCCAAGCCAATACCCATATATATATTCGTCATTCACATACTAGCCAGTTTCGCAGTATCACAGCTCATCAGTGTGGCTAGACATGCACTTGCTTCTGACCGGGATCGAAAGTCGTTAACCACTATGCCATATTCACACACACATATATATATGTGTGCTTGTTTGTGTGTATGTCTGCATGTTATGAGTGGGGTTGAAAAATTACCCGGTACAACCCACTTTCAAAAATCAATTTGCTAAACAAGTATCAACACTATGAACGGATAAATACAATATATATATATATATATATATATATATATATATATATATATATATATATATGTATGCCCGTTTAAAGATTGTATCTCTGGTACTAATAATAAACCCACTACATATATTGATTTCACTACAACCACACTCTCCCGTAGACTTACCTGCCACCTTTCTGATCATAGTTCAATTAAACAACATTTCTTAGAAAGACATAGCCATTAGACAAATTCTAGTCGGTAACACAATAATACTCACACATACACACAGTAAAAAGAACCTTCAAATATTGCAGGTCATCTACCTTAAATCAAAATTACCCACACTTAATAAAATCACATTTCAATCTGGTCACAACACATTACATTGCATGTAAACATATGGTTCTGTTAACATTTCGGTCTCTCACGCGGTGTAACGTCATAGAACCGCATTACCAATTTACGAACTGCGTCTGCTATTCGGTGACTGTTATCAATGCATTGCAATGTTTTATGTCAACACAAGATAAAATCATCTTTGATGGTGGATGATTTTATGTTAACGTCCCTGTAACCTCTCTGAAGATGGCTCATGTGAGCCGAAAGCTTAGAACCAGCATAATAAAAAATATCCAAATGTTGGACAATTTTTATCTTAATGGAAAAATTTTTGCAAGCTACAATGGCAGGTCTTCACCCTACTCAACCTGCTAGTGTGAGAATATCTGCTGTCAGAGCTGTGTTTGGTTTTTGTGAATACTTAAAAAATTGTGGTACAACCCAGATTTTGTTCAACTTTCTCCGAAACATCATGGAAGGTCTTCTCTCTATTACCACTCAGTTTTCGTCTAATGTTTTAGCCCTTAGTCTGGAAACTTTGATTGTTGTCTTAGCCATAAGTGTTTTAACAGTTATTGACATATCTTCATTTTTTTAAAAAGTACTTGTTACGAAATGTTTTTATTTATATATTATCAGCATCAGATCAAATATGTCCA
This sequence comes from Ascarosepion bandense, assembly GCA_037127315.1. Taxonomy (NCBI): domain Eukaryota; kingdom Metazoa; phylum Mollusca; class Cephalopoda; order Sepiida; family Sepiidae; genus Ascarosepion; species Ascarosepion bandense. The sequence continues at coordinate 368,107 of JBBBDQ010000395.1, forward strand.
AATGATATTTTCAACATTTTTTTTTATTTTTAAAAACAAAATCGCCTGGTTCACACTCCACCCACATCTATTGAACAGGTGAAGAGGGTCATCCCTTGTTTCCTGTTTAGGATGCGGTTTCCGGTTTTCTCTTTTCCAATCTTTTCACTCTTTTCTCTCTTTATTTTATTTTTTTTTCAATTGGAGTAGATAGACTAAACTATCGCACGGTTCACACTACACCCACGTCTATTGAGCAGGTGAAGAGGGTCATCCCTTGTTTCCTGTTTAGGACGTGGTTTCCGGCTTTCTCTTTTCCATTCTTTTTACCCTTACGTAGCTCCCTGCGCATCAGTGGCGTTATCGCCTTGCTTGGGGTGATATGATTAAAAAAAAAAAATTCTCACCTGAAATTAAAGCCAAAATATGATGTTTAGAACGGCTCATGATTAAACATAATAGATATTCATTTTATGTTATATTTAACAGTATATTTTTAGAAAATTATTTGCTACCTCGATACACTATATATATATGTATGTGTGTGTGTGTGTGTGTGTGTGTGTGTGTGTATTGTGTCTGTGTGCACATGCGTGTGTGTGTCTAAATGTTTGTGTGTACGAGCGATACTGAAAAATTCTCGGCCCAACACACTTTCAAAAATCGAAATTTTTGGTGCAGAACGATGTCGTGGTTGGGCTTATCAAACGAAGATCAGGATAGTGAAACATAAAGGAAGCTGGAGAAAATTCTAAAAAACAAAACAAAAAACAAATAAACAAAAAGCAAGAATATGAGAAGCAAGAAGAGAAACCTGTATTCGTCTGCAGACGACATTAGAATGCCGAAAAATAAGACGAATGAAAATGGACAATTTTGAACGGATAATGAAGGTAGCGGAAAAAAGAAGATTTAGTCTTCACATTTATATTTAATTTAAAAAGCAGTCCCCCAACAAATTAGGGTTTGATATAAAGTTGCAAGAGAATGTGATAGCCTAATTCGGCGCATAAACTGACCGTCGGGGATCTAGCAGAACAACACTTAAAATAAACGACTTGAAACATTGCGCTATCAGCCACAGCGTTCAAAGATACAAATGGGACCAGTATAATGTTTGGGAAAAACTTCGGTAAATTTTCGTTTTAGGTGCCGACAGCTTTTCCCCCTTCAAATTTATCCAAAATAGCATTGTTTCTGTGCAAATGTATATGCTGAACTCAAATCAACAATTAGTTATTGAAGAAACTTACATTTTTTTGCTTTGAAAGTCCATAAAAAAAGAACGAACTATATCTCGCACTTTTTCTCTGCCGTAACTCTCACGAAATCATGTAATTAACTGCAGAATGACGTTCTACGTAGGCAGCAATTTTCTGTCGATTTTCTTCCTTAACTGAAACTTCCGGCGATGTACTTTCTGTTATGAAAGTAATAAGCGTAGAAATACAATAGTGCATTAATTTCATTACCGAAAGTACATCGCCGGAAGTATTAGTAAATGAAGAAAAATCTGCCAAAATTCGATCACATGCGCAGTCCGTCATTCTGCAGTTGTGAGAGTTACGGGAGAGAAAAGTGCAAGATATAGTTTTTTTTTTATGGACATTTAGATAAAAAAAGTTAAGTTTCTTCAATAACTAATTGTTGATTTGAGTTCAGCATATACATTTGCACAGAGATAATGCTATTTTTAATAAATTTGAAGGGGAAAAGCGACGGGACTTCTTCCAAAACTTCTTGTAATTCTTACTTTTTGAGTTTTTCTTTAGTAATTTTTTCTTTTATTATTTTTGAGTCTTTTTACCTCTTATTTTGCCTGCGCCTTTTGTGATATTTTTTTTTGTTCCCCTTTTTATATAATTTTTCACGCATTTATTTTCTTTTTTTGATTTTTGTCTTTTCTGTTCTTTGCTTATTTCGAATTTATTTCCACTGTTTTTATTTCATTTTTTGATTTTCTGTTTTATTCTTTTCATTTTTATTTTATTTACATCTTTTGTAATCTCCTTCTTTTTTTCGTCTCGGGTTTTTTTTTTCAATTTCTTTCTTTTCTTTTCTTTGTTTCTTTTCAAATCCGGTTTTCTTCGCTTTTTTTATTCTAATTTTCTAGTATTTTCGTGTCCTAAACCAGACAGATAAATGTTTGTCTAGTTATTGTTGAGAACCATCTTGAAGATGACTACATATTTTGGGTTATCATCAGATCTTTGGTCTAAAGAAACACAAACTTTGTTCCTTGGACTAAGTTTTATTACTTAGTTTTTCTTTTCTCATTTCTAGAAAGAAAGAAAGAAAGAAATAAAGAAAGAAAGAAAGAAAGAAAAAGTTTGAGTTTGAATTTTGTTTAACAGTATATCAACCTCTGTTGTTTATTTAATGCCAAAAGGCTAGAGTTTTAAGGTATTTTTTGTTCGGTTATAATGAGAAGGTTGATTTAGTCAGATTTTGATGAAAGAGTTCTTTTTATTTTTTATTTTTATATTTTAGAAAACTGAAGATGTCTTCTAGTTTTGTATTCAGAAATGTATTGTTGGTAATAATTATTTCTTTTAAAAATGCATTATGGCATTTTTTTCCTTCAAAGATATGTTATGGTAGTAAAATTTTTCTTTCAAAAATGTATATTTTTCTATAAAAGTCTATTTTTATACTTTCTTAGTGTTTTGATCTCAGTTTGGGAGGGTTAACTATTTGCCAATAGCTGGGACCCTAACAGGTGCTATCACTCCCGGTCAGGGTGGATTTTTGAACAACAGCAATTAAGAGGTAATTCCATGCTCCTCACAACACCCCAATCAGAGGCTTACCGTCATACCCAGGACCTGAAAGAAAGAATATTTTAAAAGGAAAGAAAGAAAGAAAAATATCTGGAAGATAAGAAATATGTAAGAATAAAGGATGAAAATTAAAAAAAATTAAAAAAATAATAGAAAGGAGAGAAAGGATTTTTTTTCTTTTTTACGGGGAAACAAACAATTGCAGAAAAGTTAAACGTAACATAAAAAAAAGCTAGGTAAAAAAAAAAATGGATAAAAATATGTAGTGTAAAAATATCTGAACAAAAAGGGAAAATATAAAGAATAATAAATGAAAAATGATTTAAAAAAGGGAAAGAAAGAAAATTTATTAAGTAAATAAATAAAAATATTTGAAAGAAGAGAAATGTTTTAAATAATCTGGATATTTTTTACTGGAAGATTATGATTAATATATATATATATATATATATATATATATATATATATATATAAATGTGTGTGTGTGTGTGTGTGTGCGTGTGAGAGAGAGTGTGTGTGTGTGTGAGAGTGTGTGTGTGTGTGTGTGTGTGAGAGAGAGTGTGTGTGTGTGTGTGTGTGAGAGAGAGAGTGTGTGTGTGTGTGTGAGAGAGAGAGAGAGAGAGAGAGAGAGAGAGAGAGAGAGTGTGTGTGTGTGTGTGTGTGTGTGTGAGTATATGTATATATAGAAGTATAGGGTTGGTATAGATGGAATAAAATTCCGATATAAAACAAAACAAAACAAAAAACACTATTTTTAAAAGAGTGCTCAATACAGAGCAAGAGAATAGAGTAAATAATATTTATTTAAAATTTATAAAATTTATGTTATAACATCACTACCAGTAGTTATTTTGTTTCAGCACTTCTTGTGTCCTGGCAAGTGATTGCGAGATGAAATGTGTGTGTGTGTCTATGTATATACTTGTGTGTGTGTGTGTGTGTGTGTATGTATATATTTATGTATGTGTGTGTCTGTTTCACTTACCTGTTTCATCTTTTTATAACTTTATAATACTTTAAACACGATTCTTATTTAAATTTAGAGTTTAAAATTTGTAATTTCTAACATTAATTCGTAATATGTTTTAAAATAAATTTTAATGTTTATTTTAAAGTGAAATTAATAGTCAATTAGTAATACTGATTTCTATTTTAATCAAACGTTAACATTAATACACCAATAAATTGTTTTTAGGTTATGTTGTCATGTTTTTCAAATTAGCATTTACTTGTATTTTGATTGGTCATCACGGACTACGTAATAAAGTCCCCTATTGAGCGGGTTTGGTTAGCTTTGAACTATTTAACCCTCTTCATCTCGCAATCAGCACAATCACTTACAAAATAGCTATTGTGTAATGATGTGGTAACATGATTATGTTATAAATTTTTTATATATATATATAATGAATAATATAGTTAAAAGGCTCTTAACCAAGCTTAAAAGGCTCTTAATCTTAAAAACGTCTTAAATAAACTTAAAATGCTCTTAAACAATCTTAAAAAATTTTTAAATATAGCTAAAAGGCTTTTAAACAAAAGTTAAAAGGATCTTAAACAAACTTAAAAATCTAGCGGTCAGTTAAGTGCCATACGTGATACACGCTTAGGCGATCATGTCTCTTTCGAGACATGACTGACTGGGCAGAAGATTATCCCGCAGTAGGTTGCCATTGCTTTCTGCGGTAGACTGGTTGCCCACCAAGGCTATAGAACCCAATCTGTCCTGCTATTTAACCCATAACTGGAAGGAAGAGATGGATTAAATCCTTTCCCAAGGGTATTTGCGCGTAAGTGAATACAATGGATTCAACTGGAATTCGAACTCGGCTCCCCGGTTTCTCGTTCCGAGCCGATATCCACTGTACCACAACGCAATCTAGCGGTAGATGATATAATTTATTTTTTCCTTGGCCGAGAAATACTTTAACAAAAATAAAAAAATTAAAGAAAAAAAAAAGAAAAAAAGAAAAAAAGACAGATATTTATGTGTAGGCTCAACTGAAGTTCCAACAGTTATGCGCATAAAAGCCAGTCATCCACCCGAATAGAGGAATCCAGATGAGGCTATGCTGAAGGGTAGAGTCTTGTCTGGGGAAAAAAAAACAGATAGAAGCCCAATACTGCATTATCCATGGTCTACGGGTAAAATTGCCTGTAGACCATACATACTGGTTCGGAATTCCCATATTAAAAATAGGCCTTGTATCACATCCAGCCTCAATAGCCGGGTAAATACCCAGTTATTTACATACACTATGCACACACATTTTTTGTAACTGTTATAGTTTTGCTGATTGTCAGCAACCCACTGGATAACTACGATCCATGACTAATAAGGCAGATTTTCTTGCAGTAGGTTGCCATTTCTTTCTGCGGCTGACTGGTTGCTTACCAAGGATATAGAACCTCATCTGTACTGCTATTTAACCCATAGGTAGATGGAGAAGGATATTTGCGCTTAAGTAAATACAAAAAATCCATCTGGAATTCGAAATCGGCTCTCCGATTTCTTATACCAACCAGATTACACCACAACCGAAGACGCGTATATATGCGTATAATTGGTTATAGTGAAAACGCAGATCGGGGCAAGACTTTTACTTCGGCCTTGTCTCCGAGACAAATATCATTTTTGACAACATATGTTAAATTCTTTATGCAGTTCACTGTCTGCGACACACTTGTGAACGATAACAACCTTGAAGCCAAACAAAACTGCCAACGAGTGGCGTTTCACCGAAACACAGACAGCATTACTAAAGCGACATGCTTACTGTTTTCACAAAGGTTTTTTTTTTTGAACCGATATTATATGTAAGATGTTCATTCGGTGTGGGTCGCCGGGGCGACAAGACGATAAAAGGAAAATAGAAAGAGACTTGTATCAAGTGAGAAAGGAGTTCGTTCACGTGTCTTAAAAACGCGGTCAAAGACAGAATGGAGCTGATATTAGATTGTTCGGAAAGTAATATAATTTTTCATTTTTATTTATTTATTTTTTGAAGGATGGAAAATCTGTCAGAATGTCACAAATTACTTTCGGGAGTTCGAATTTCATCGTGTGTTCCACGGGACCTGGCACTATGTTCGACTGAGCTGTGCTTTTATAGACATATGCACATATATATGGATACATGACATGATTATATTATTTAAAATTTGTTATATTTAAATATAGTTATGACGAAAGAAGGCTCAATGTCGAGGAGAGAATGTGCGTCGAGATAAAGTGTGTACATGGAAATTGAGATTGCATGACTATCTATCTATCTATCTATTTGACAATTTTTCTAGTTTGATGGGTAAAACTGAACTAAAATTGTTCCATCATTTTTTAGTCAATTTTACTTTTAAAAGCATTTATCAAAGCGTTTTTGTTTTATACATACACACACACACACACACACACACACACACACACACACACACACATACATATATATATATATATATATATATATATACTTGATGCTTCCTAAAATAATGTGTTGTGATTGCATCGCTATTTTAGTCAGTAAGTCTTATTCCATTTAGTCAACTGCTTTATTCAAAACACTTTTGTCCTCCAGAATGACCGGCAGACAGTAGTTAAGCCAATGTTTATATATATATATATATATATATATATATATATATATATATATAATAAATATATATTTTATAACAACAACTTTATTTTTTATGATTTCTATCTGTTCTTCTGTTGTATGTTTTTACCCTTCCTTCCAAATAATCTTTCATTTGTAAAATATTTTTCTTTCATCATAATTTCTTTCAGAAGTACATTAACTGTTTGTGCGTAATACGCAGTTGTATATAATACATAAGGTTTATCTTCGAAATTCTAAAAAAAACCGTTCATGTATAATATACAGACATTAAGAAAAAGGAATTTGTAGGCAATTAATTTTAAGCTACACTTAACATTTGTTCAACTTTTATTAAAATGATCTTCCCGTGAATAAAGCCTTTAGGTCTCAGCGGGGGATCCTATTTTTTCGAACCTCGTGAACTTTTGCTAAACAACTGTAGCAAATAACAAAGGCCACATCTCTTGAAGACTTTCACCTGAAATAGATACCACATATAACTTGAATAGAAAATAATAACATAATCAAAATGCTGACATTCCACCCTAATTCAGGCAAATAATTAAGAAAGAAACTCTTATCAATACTGTAAAATCGATAACAGTGCAATTAAAAATTCCCTTTTTGCTTGAAAATTGTTTTAATAGAAAGATTTTATAAAAGTAGGACAAGCTGCACGATCAAATAATGACGAACGTTTCCTGATAAGAAGGCGGTTATTATCATTATCCAGTTTTTATTGAATTAAAAATAAGAATTCATATTTTTCATTAAACTTCATTGGAGTAGATAGACTAAACTATCGCCCGGTTCACACTTCACCCACATCTATTGAACAGGTGAAGAGGCTCATCCCTTGTTTCCTGTTTAGGATGCGGTTTCCGGTTTTCTCTTTTTTAATCTTCTTCTCGCTTTGTTTTTTTTTTCAATTGGAGTAGATAGACTAAACTATCGCCCGGTTCACACACCACCCACATCTATTGAACAGGCGAAGAGGCTCATCCCTTGTTTCCTGTTTAGGATGCGGTTTCCGGTTTTCTCTTTTCCAATCTTTTCACTCTTTTATTTTTTTTATTTTTTTTCAATTGGAGTAGATAGACTAAACTATCGCCCGGTTCACACTCCACCCACATCTATTGAACAGGTGAAGAGGCTCATCCCTTATTCTCTGTATAGGATGTGGTTTCCGGCTTTCTCTTTTCCATTCTTTTTACCCTGCGCATCAGTGGCGTTATCGCCTTGCTTGGGGTGATATGATTAAAAAAAAATAATCTTGAAACAAAATTTACACAGGGTTTAGAAAAAAGTACTATATTGTTCTCACACGAAACAAACTTGCTGTGAGAATGGGTTCACAGTAGGGGAAACACAAATGATTCACACAGATATTACATGCATTTTAGTTTGCTTCCCTGCTGTTCGTGTTAAAGACAGACATTATGACAGTTTCATCTTTGCTATCAATGAAAGAGGTATCTTCATCATCATCAATGTTGTCGTCCAAAGAATCATCAATGTCGTCCTCAGAATTGTCGACATCGTTGTCGTCCACAAAACCGTCGATGTCGTTGTCGTCTACAGAATCATCAATGTCGTCCCCAGAATTGTCGATATCGTTGTCATCCTTTGAATTGTCGGTGTCGTTGTCGTTCACAGAATCATCGAAGTCGTTGTTGCCCACAGAATCGTCGATGTCACTGCTGTCTACAGAAATATCAATGTCATCCTCAGAATTGTCGATGTCGTTGTCGTCCTTAGAATTGTCGCTCGTGTCTACAGAAAAATCAAAGTCGTCCTCAGAATTGTCGATGTCATTGTCATCCTTAGAATTGTCGATGTCGTTGTCGTATATAGAATCGTCGATGTCATTTTTGTCCATAAAGGCATGCATAAACTTCTTTCTAAAAAAAAAACAAAAACAAAAAAAAACAATAGTAATATTCACATTTATTGTATGAAACTGCTGAAAAATTAGCCTCTGGAATTTTGAAAGAAACGATGGAAGTTAAAGACAGGAAGGACGAATAAGAAATCTATTTTTAGAAGAAATGGGAAACAAGAGACAAGAAGCGATAAAAAAGCAAAAAATAAATTTTGAATTGTAAAAGAAATGTAAGAAAATGTTTGTGAAGGAGAAAAAAACGAAAGATAAAAGAAAGAAGAGTGAGGACAAACGTAGAAAATAAAGAAAGAAAGAAGGAGGAAAGGAAGAAAAAATGAAAGAAACAAGGAAAAATTTCTAGAACTTACGCAAAAGATAAAAGAATAAAAGAAGAAGGAATGATGAAAGAAAGAAAGAAGAAATGAAGGAAGAAAGAAAGGAAAAAAGCAGAAAGAAACTACAAAAAAAAAATTAAATAGACTTATCTCGGATGAAAGTAACAAGAGATAAAAATTCCTAAAAAAGTAAGTTATAAAAGAAATATTCGTGAATGAGTAAAAATGAAAGAAAGAAAAAGAAAGAAGAGCGAGAACAAACGTGAGAAAGAAAGAAAGAAAGAAGAAAGAAAGAGCAAATAAAAGTTCTAGAACACAAGAAAGAAAGAAAGAAAGAAAGAAAGAAAGAAAGAAAGAAAATGTCGAGAAAGCAAACCCATATCGAGACAGGGCAGATATCAAAGCGATGAAACCATCTGAAAGTTAAATTGACGATAGCTGGACCGATGAAGGACTAAGAAGTTTTGTTCTTACATGTTTCAGCTTTGCATTTTAACGGTAGAGTAACGTTTCAAAATGGCGTCGACTGAAATACGATGCTTTTGTTACAAAATGTGACAAAAATCTTATTTAATTTCAGGAATTTGTAAATCCCACCTGACGCAAATTATTTAAATGTATGCTTTTAAAATTTGAGGCCCAATTGACAAATCAAATACATTAGGTGGCTATCCGTTTTCTTCTACTTTTATTGCAACATATGCTGTCTGAGAGATAGACCACCGATTATTAATGTATTTATATAAAATACCCAAGTAGATAAAATGTGCCATAGTTTTACTGCATACATTAGGATTTATCTATCACTTCTATCTATTTTATACAATGGAAATAATTATTTGCACAGTCTTCAGAATTCAAACATCGACTGCATATTTCTGGTGGTTGTGAAAATAGGCAAGTGGGAAGAGAAAGTGTGTGTGTGTGTGTGTGTGTGTATTTGTGTGTCTGTGAGATAGAGTGAGTGAAGAGAGAAAAAAGAAAATGAAAGTGGAAGAGAGAGGAAGAAAGAAGAAAAATGGAAAAAGAAAGAGAGAGAGAAAGAGACAAAGATAGAAAGCGACTGAGAAAAGAGGAGGAAGGAGAAAAGTAAAATTTAATTTTTGAATATAATATTTTGACTCTGACGTTTATAAGTTTAAATTTGGCAGTCACTTTTATGCTTCGGAAAAATCGATTATTTTGGGCAAATCGAATGAGCACCGATCCAGTTATTAAACTGAAGATACGGTCAGCGACTAAGACTTACACAGTCACATATATACATGTACACAGTTATACACATCCTAAAATATACTGACTAGCGCACGCACACACACACACTTAAACTTATCTAAAAATTACTGCTCTTAGTGACCAAAACATCAATATCTTTAAACAAACCCCAAAATCTATCTTATTTTACGGTGCATGACTGTGGACTAGAAAAAACAATCCTGATTTCTGCATTTTATGGGAGTGGATGATTCAACAGAGGCCTGTGATTTGGTCGGACTGTTTTTGCTCTGGAATCTGATGCACATCTTTGATTTATGTAATACTGCACTTTACTGAGACGACGGATTGAAAATACTCCGTAAAACTAGTCCACAAAAAACGTACAAACTTAGAAAGGATCTAATTAAATTTTTCAGTGACCACGATCTTAATGTCATCACTATCACTAACGCAAAGTCCTAAATTTCTCAGATGTCATCTTCGACCTGAGCAACGGCGTGTACTAGCCATACACTAAGGACTCACACAACCACACATACATCAACAGGAAATCAAATCACCACCAGAGAATCACCAACAACCAACAAAAATCTATGCAATTTTTTTTAAGTACCAACTTTAACAATAATTCAAATTTTAATTTTCTATCTTCATGTAGTCTTTGTCTGTTAAAATTTTACTGTTGTTATTAAAAAGCAGCAACCTAACTGAGATTGAACTCCTATGAACACCGAGGGAATAAATTAAAATCTATTAAACGGTCAGTTTGTAATATGCACTTAATGATTGCATTAAGCATGAAACTCCGAGTCGTGCCATCGATGTAGGACAATATGTATATTCATTAATATATATATATATATATATATATATATATATATATATTGTGTGTATTTTGGCAGCATTTTTTCATTAGTGCAGGTTTCATTGAATAATATAGACAAGTTTTGTCTATTAATTTTGTGTAGGATCCGTTCATACCGTCTGATATAGTTGATGGTGATGTCGTTGAAAGACAACAAAAAATCACAGTATTTGTTGAATTTTTTATCGGGTCTAAGCTTTCGGCTCACATAAGCCATTATCAAAGAGTAACTATTAACACACAGTAAACATAGAACATTTAAGTTATATATATATATATATATTATAATTTTTATATTACAGTAATATAAGAAGCAGTATATCACTACATAACATTTTCATGTTTCAGAACAATACTGTTTTCTTCAGGTGATATTTTAAAATAAATTGTGAAAATTACTTATTTATAAAATATAAGATGAATTCATGGTTATTTAGAAACTGAGAGAGTAGTAGTAGGAGAGTTGGCTATAGAATATGCATGTAGGTATGTCAATATCGTTCAATCAAAAATAAGAAATAAGTAACTATGGAGTTGAATATTTGGGTTTTGAAAGGAAGCAGAATGGCCTGGTGTTAAGGCATGTCCATTTTTTACACTTTGATATAAGGTTATATAGAGATGATGGACTTATGTAGTACAAAATTTCACACATTTTAAAACCGATAAAATTAGAAAACTAATCCTCAGAGAATTCAAAAGTCTAAACCTAAAAGTAATTGTCAACATTAAAAGTAGTAAACTTCCTTGATGTAACACTAGACATAGTGAATGATACTTATCAACCATACATAAAACCTAACGAATATTCATTATACATCCACCCAAAGTATAATCTAGTGAAGAAGTATTTTATAAATAAAGGTTTTTATAATAATACCCTGAGGAATAGTGGCTATAAAAATCATGATATTAAATACATAAACATATATGATTATAACAGGAAAAATAAAAATAGAAAAATCATTTGGTATACTCCTCCTTTTAACTAAATGGTTAGCACCAAGTTACGGCTGAAGTTCCTCAATTTAATTAAGAAACATTTCCCTAATAATAACACTCTAATTAAATTTATCATAAAAATACCCCTAAATAAATTTATAGTTGTACAAATAATCTGAAAAAATTCTTAAAATCATAATAATAAAATCTTAAATCAGCACGTAAAAAAAGTTACAATACTTTTCCAAATCATATCAATAACAATAATATAAATTTAAATAATTGTCGAAAGCCTAACAATTGCCCACTGGAAAATAGGTATCTAACAAATTCTATTTTGTACCAATGTAATATAACACCAAATGAAAACCCAACTATTAAAAAAGTTTACATTGGATCTACTAAGAACACATTTTAACAGCTTTGGTATTTGCATTTAACTTTCTTAAAAAAACAACCCTAAATTAGAATGGAAAATTCTGGAATAAACAAGAATCTGTAAATCGTTCTATGACATCTGTCCTCTGTGCCTAATGAAAAGCAGCAGATTCTAAGGTTCCCTGAAAATAAAGAACTATTGAATCGTAGAGGTGAATTGACCATTTTATGTAAGCATCGAAAATATTTTTCTGCAAAATTTAATTAATTGTAATGTTTTATTTATAAGTAATTCTCCAATATAATTTAAAATTAAAAATTATTTTACTGAAATAAATGACCCACACAGTAATTATTTGGTTTTCTTAATTACAGTATACTTTAGTATACCATAATTATTTAATTCTAATTGTATCTTAAACATTCCAGCTCCTTTAGTCATAAGATAGCTATCAGTTATATATATATATATACTTCATTTTGTTTAAAAAGATATTCCCTGATATCTACCTGAGTGCGATAGTTAATCTTCAAGTCATTTCTAGGAAGTTCGAACCTCAATGAACTACTCATTATGTTGGCTTTATGTTAGACTAAGCTAAGCTTATCAAATAACAATACATTCGTGCAGGGTGCTTCCCGTACAGTTACGGAAATTAACTGCTTTCTCAGGATACCGCTAGTGCGTTGTGGTGCAATGGATATCAGCTTGGAAAGAGAAATCGGTGAGCTGAGTTCGAATTCCAGTTAAGTACCCTGCATTCACTTAAGCACTGGTACCCTTGGGAAATGTATTAATCCGTCACTTCCCTCCAGTTATGGGTTAAATAACAGGGTGGGGCCTGAAGGCAACCCTTCTAGTGTTGGTGTCACAATAAAAACACCCTTGGTAGCCCTGGCGAAACATCAAGTATTCAGCTATTTGACAAGATTATGAATTTCGCTACAAAACTGCGCCAGGGTTCCAAATGCACAGGGAATACTGGAGGGGTGTAGTGAGTTCTATCTCGGCCAAGGTCGCAAGACAAGTGCAGTCAACGCAAATTAGAAACGCAAATGAGAAAAGATGAATTGAAGGAATGCCCGGTCGTTTAGTTGCAATACTTACCTGTTAGGCCCTCATACGTTGAAAAAGACGCCTGAATACACACACGTAAGCATACAACGTAAAAAAAAAACAACTTTTCTTTTCTGCCACTGAAGCAGCTGCTCACATGTGACAAGACGCCGTTCGACGTCTCTCGGCTTCATCTCGCACGGCAACAAGTCTTTGCTTTTGAGACATTCCTAATGCTTTTAAACTTTTCAAAACTGTTGTGTGATCAACTCGTAATGATTCTGCAAGTTCAAATGTGCCTGAAATGAGTTTTCGTGAATTCATGCTTTCAATTCTTTGTCTTCAATCTTTTTCGATTCGCCAAGACGTATTTTTATCTTCAGCATCAAAATCATTATTTTTGAAGAATTTAAATTAGTCTCTGCATGTTGTTTCCGACAGAGCATGGTCGCCGTACTTATCAACAAGCATTCTGTATACTTCAGCTGCACGTTTATTTTGAATGAGATAGTGCAGTAAATTTCCCCGCATATACAGTTTTTGGTACGAAATCCGACATGTTGAAAGCTATGAAAACAAAGTTGTTTACATTTCGACGAAATGAGTTTCAAGCTTGTTTATAGTACTTCTTTATAGACGCATTACTATCTGAAACTACACGCACGCAGTTCTGGAACGGCATCTGTTGAAAAACAGAGAAAATTTATTGAAGATACTAATTATATATATATATATATATATATTTCCTATTCTTTTTGGTTCTTATTTTTTCTATTTATTTTTTCTATTTATTTATTTATTTTTTGTTACTAACCAAGTTAGTAATCACTCTTGTAATGCACTTCGACTCTTGTAATGCACTTCGACTATGATCGTGTACATTGTTTTTGATTATCAAGGTTAGTTTTGGTATATACGGTTTCAGTTGTATGAAGAAATTCTGAGTAGTTAAAGACCGGCCATGTTTTTTCTTCTTAGTCAACTGGACACATGGTTTCGAGGTGTTAACCCACAAACCCACCCTCTCTCACTTCACTATCTTCTACCCTCTCTCAATTCTCCCTGTTACAGCTTACTTAAGGACAGCTTAAACTAGCCAGAAATATATGAGGGAAAAAAAATGAAGATAATTTGTGAAATTTTCTTAACTTTTTTCTGTCAGTCGACCTGCAAATGGTAAGTTTTAGCTTGTCTGATTGATTTATCTTATTTTGCTTTATTTTTTTTAATTGGAGTAGATAGTACCTACTATCGCCCGGTCTCACACTCCACCCCCTTCTTCTGGATAGGAGTAGAGGTGATCACCCTGTTTCTTGTTTAGGAAGGCGTTCCCGGCTCATCTCCCTTTTTCGGTCTTGATGTCGGTTCGGCTGGAAGCTCTTTGCTGTTGGTGAGTATGGCGGCAACGTCTCTTCATTCTGAGGGTACCGGGTTGGCAGTTTTTTGGTTGCTGCTTCCGACTGTTAGTTAGGAGCCCGAACTCTTGCGTAGCGTCTTGAGAGGCTGCGCTGATCAGCAGTTGAATAATATCGGGGTTCCTGTAGTGCCATTTCGCGCATGGACGGGCGTCCCTGCATGAATTTCCTATGGGCAACCCCGAGGCCACATTATGCTGCAGACGGCGCCATTCTCTATCCTTCACCTGCTGCAATTAGTGACCATCTGACCCTACTCTAGACCTCTCTCTCCCCACAACTAAACCACTATGAAATTAAACAAACGAAACAGCAAGACTAAACCAGCTAGTCATAAATCGCCCAAACATATCTGCGTTTCCTTCACAAACATACGAGTTATTCGCAGTAACTTTAATAGTGTAGAATCATTCCTCCAAACTAACTCACCCTATATCTTAGCTATATGTGTGACTAACCTTGACCCTTCTATCCCCTCCTCGGAGATTTTCGTTCCTGGTTACCTTCCCCTCTTCAGGAAGGACTCCAATGTCCATATGCATGGGCTTGGTGTATATGTCAGCGAACAACTCCCTCTAGCCAGGGTCACATCTCTTGAATCCCTGGATTCTCTCACTTCTAAGCTCGGTTAGCTATCTCTTCTTCCTCTACCGCTCCCCCTCCTCCTCTGACTGTTCGGTACTTGATAGCATTCCTATCAATATCGACAAGGCCATTTCTTCTCACCCATCTGCCCATATATTTGTGTTTGGCGATTTTAACGCCCACCACACCAAGTGGCTTGAAAACTCTGTCACCGACCTTGCTGGGATCCGCACCATGTATTTATCAATAACCCAAACTCTAACGCAAGTGGTGGACTTCCCCACGCGTTTCTCTAATAATCCTAACGGAAGGGACTCCTTACTCGACCTCTGCTTTACTTCCATCCCAGACTCCTGCACTACCAGGCAGCTCTGCCCTCTCGGAAACTCTGACCACGCCGTAGTTTCCGTCAACATCTCAATCCACTCTTACTATACCCAAGAAAACCAGACTAGCAGAATATCATACTGCTATCAGAGAGCAGACTGGGACTCGTTCCGAGACTTCCTCTGCGACGTCCCCTGGAACAACGTCTTCGATCTTCCTGTCGAAGACTGTGCGTCCGAGGTCTCCTCTTGGGTTAAGGCTGGCATCGATGCTTTTATCCCGGCCAGGAAATTCCAGCTAAAATCAAATTCGTCCCCTTGGTTCTCACCCACTTGCTCGGCCGCCATTGCCCATCGGAACCATTTCTTCCGGCTCTATCGAAGCTGCTCGTCGAACCAAAACAGGCGCCTTTTCGCCTCAGCACGTAATATCCTAGGTTACCATGCTCTTTCTGATGTACATTAATGATCTCCCCGACGCCATTAGATCCCAAGTAGGCATGTACGCCGATGACACCACAATCTACTCTCGCCTCGATCAAAAACCCGGAGTGGGCGACAAAGCGAACCTCACTGCCGAGCTTGAAAAGGACCTCCAATCCGGAGTGGCCTGGGGTAGGAAATGGCTAGTAAATTTCAATGCTTCTAAAACGAAGCTGTTATCAACCACCATAGACAATCGCATCTACCTCCCATTAGCATGGAACAGTCTTGCCTCCCAGAGAGTAAAACACTACGCCTCCTTGGCCTTACACTTTCGGCGGACCTCAAATAGAATGACTATATCGAATTCATTGCCAAATCTGCCGCTATAAAAGTTGGCTCTCTGTGCAGGGCCCGGAAGTTTTTCTCGACTGAATCTATCTTGCACATATACAAATCTACCATCCGCCCATGTACTGAATACTGCTGCCACATCTGGTCGGGTGTCCCTGCTATTCTCCTTGGGCTTCTTGACAAAATACAAAGGAGGATCTGTAACGTGGTTGATACTGACTTGGCAGACCGGCTGCAACCACTCTCTCACCGGCGTGATGTGGCTTCCCTGTACCTCTTCTACAAGTACTTTCATGGCTTCTGCTCCGATGAACTTAGATCATTGGTGCTGCCTAAGCACGAATTTACACGAGATACTAGATTAGCAACTAGGTCCCACCCTTTTACAGTTAAACAGATAAGATGTAACCGTAAATTCTACTCCAATAGCTTCTTTTCTCGCTCTTCCCGCCTGTGGAATTCCCTTCCACATGTCTGCTTTCCCGACAGCTACAATCTCCAGGTGTTTAAATGTAGGGTCAATATACACCTCCTATCACACTAACTTGCATCTATTCTCCCAACACTCTCATCTACCCAACCCTCATTCTCGGTATCCTTACCCGCCTATCACCAACCCTCTGACATTTCCTATATTTAACCATCCTTTCTCTACTCTATGTAGCTCCCTGCGCAGTAGTGGTGGTGAAATGCCTTGCTCGGGGTGAAACGCTTATATTATATATATATATAAAATAGTATCCTTGGTAGTTTGTAAGGTTAATTCCACAGGGGATTGTAATCCAATGAGAACTCAGTGTTAGAATTTAACTGAGTATTTTAATGAAAATAAGTTGGATACTTTTATAAATTCATTGGTAATAGCTTATTTCGCGGATCTCTTACAGACCGCACTTCAGACCAAATTCCTCACAACAATGCAGAGGTTAGATTTATTCAGACTAAAAGAATCATGGGAGGACAGGAAAAAAACAACCTGGGCGAGGGGGTTAGATTTACAGTATTAGTTATTACAGGAGATTGTATTTTTATCCCAAACGATATACAGATTTCAATGAAAACAACTGAGAAGCCATTTTACTTAAATTTTTATATTATACTGTGTGTCCACGAAGTTTTCATTAATTTCAAAAAAGCTATTATGAAAAATTTAGAAAAGGAGGTAACGAAATTTTTGTTGCATTATAATATGTTGTTATTAAAATTTTTCTAATTATAGTAATAGTTTTATTAATGTTATGTTTTTATGATTCAGATTGCAATTAAAGAATTACCAGTTTTAAAGGTTGTAATTCCAAGTTTAATGCCAATATCTTAGTTTCAGTTAATTCACTTTGGTAACTCAAGTTTTTGTTCCCTCTGCTTTGGCCAGGTATTGAACTCATAACTCTTTGGGTCAAGTTAGTTTTGGATAGCACAACCAACGCTTTCATCAACTGCACTCCTGTTGATTAATTAAGGCGTTTGCTTTAAATTCCAACTAGTATTATTTGAAGAAAGCCGGAGCTTACAGTGGCCGAAATATTGGGAATATAGCAATACATATGAGGATAACAATTCGAACACTGTAAATAGTGTAAATTTTAATGCTGTTATTAAAGTTCTATTCATGATATTAAAAGTTTTAGCAATGCTATGTTTTTATTCTTCAGAACACAATTAAAGAATTATCAGGAGTTACTCCTAATATTGGATGACAATGACATCCACAGAAAAAGGCACAGTGTGTGTTTTGACTTATCGAAACAAAGAAAAAATTACACTGCTAACTCGAGAAAATATGCCCTGAAGCATCAGTCAATTCTAATGACATTGTGGACACCCTATCACTCAGTTAAGTGCCATACGTGATACATGCTTGGGTGATCATATCTCTTTCGATCCATGACTGACTTGGCAGATTTTCCCGCCATTACTTTCTGTGTTAGAATGTTTGCTAACCAAAGCTAAAGAATCCAATCTGTCTTGCTATTTAACCCAGATAGATTAATACTTTTTCCAAGGATATTTGCGTGTAAGTGAATGCAAATGATTGAACTAGAATTCAAACACGGCTCTCTGATTTCTCGTTCCGAGCCGATATCCACTGCAACACAACGCACACCCACTATACAACGACCAAACACCGTGATTAATAATTTCAAGCAATAGCAATATCTCAACTTATAAATTTGTGTAGTTGCAATATCTCGTTCCATAACTGAAACCAGTAGCAATATCTCGACACATCATTTCAGGCAGTAGCAATATATCTCGACTCATACATTCAGAAAATAGCGAATAATTAGTTCAGGCAGAATTAATATCTCGACGTAGATTAAAGTAATAGTAATTTTTTTTATAATCATATCGTCCCAAGCAAGGCATTTTACTGCTACTGTTTTGCAGGGGGTTACATAGGAGGAAAGTTATGAGAAAGAGTGACAGGTTATAGGGGGTGTCAGGAAGTGGGTATGAGAAGGATGAAAATGGCCATAAAGTGAGGGATCCGTTTATATATTGATCGTAATGTATAACTGACCACCCACTTTATACCCACATCATGATTTATTTATTTATTTTTTTTATAATCATATCGCCCCAAGCAAGGCATTTTACTGCCACTGTTTTGCAGGGGGTTACATAGAAAAGTTATGAGAAAGAGTGACATGTTATAGTGGGTGTCAGGAAGTGGGTATGAGAATGATGACAGTGGCCATAAAGTGAGGGATCCGTTTATATATTGATCGTAATGTATAATTGACCCCCCCCCACTTTATACCCACATCATGATTTATTTTTTTTTATAATCATATCGCCCCAAGCAAGGCATTTTACTGCCACTGTTTTGCAGGGGGTTAGGAAAGTTATGAGAAAGAGTGACATGTTATAGGGGGTGTCAGGAAGTGGGTATGAGAAGGATGATAATACTGATGAGAGTGGTGTGGACGGAGAAGGGAGCATGAGAGAGAGTGAGGATGCAGGTTAGTCAGATAGGAGATGACTATTGATTTTACATTTAAATTCTTGGAGATTGTAGCTGTCAGGAAAGCAAGTAAATGGAAGGGAATTCCACAGGCGGGAAGTGCGAGAAAAGAAGATGCTGAAGAAGAATTTGCGCTTACAATTTATTGGTTTCACAGTAAAAGGGTGGGACCTAGTTGCTAATCTTATGACTCGAGTAAATTCATATATAGGGAGCACCTTTGAGCTAAGTTCATCGGAGCAGAAGCCGTGAAAGTATTTGTGGAAGAGACACAAGGAAGCCACATTGCACCGATGAGAAAGTGACTGTATCTGAGCTGCCAAGTCGGGATCTATTACATTACAGATTCTTCGTTGGGTTTTGTCAAGGGCACCCGACCAGATATGGCAGCAGTATTCAATATCTTGTTTAATAAATTCAAGGATTGTCAATATCCTGTTTCCAGACAACAGCTATATAACTTCACATAAAATACTGCTGCATCATTATCCCGACTCATAAATTCGGGTAGTAGTAATTCTTTGTCGCATAAATTCAGATAGTAACAATGTCTCTTCTCATCAATCAGGACAGTAACAATAGCTAATTGTAAACATTAGTTACATCTCGTCTTATAAATTCTTCGGAATATTAGATTTTTTTTAATAACGAGTCAGTGTCGAGGAACATGAAAAAAGATAGTACATATGTAACTGACAGAATGTAGAATTTTGTGAAAAACTGAAGGTAGTCTTAATATACTGAAAAAGATATTACGTCTATATCAATATTTGTAAACGTCAATTTAGCTTTTCACTCAATATGTTGAGTTAGAGTTTCATTCAGGAAAGGAAGATTTAGCTACGCCAAAACACTTAGGGAATGCTGTTTACATAATAAATCTGCTTTCGAAACCCAGGTAACTTGAATTCGAACCTCTGTCATAGGAAGAAGTGACGAAGAAAAAGATTTTGTAAGGAAAAAAATGTACAGAAGATGATGCAGAAAGATAGTAACAACCAAAGAAATAGACAAAAAATAAAAAACGAAAGAAGAAATTAAAGAAAAGAATGAAGAAAAAGATGTGAAAAAGAGAAAACGAAACTAAAAGAAGGTAAATTGCGATACAAAAAGCAAAAGTCGAAGAAAAAAAATAGGAGGATAAAAATGATTTATTATTCAGCAGTGATAAAAGAATCTAAAATAAATAAACAAGTGTATTAATAAAATAAACAAGAGGAAAAAGGGTCACAAAAATAGACGTGGAGGAGGCTGAAGAAAAAGACGAGGAAGAAAGAAAGGAGAAAAAGAAGGAATAAATAGAAGGAGAAAATGCGACAAAGACGATTGAAAAAGGTAAGAAGAAATATGATGAATGAATTTACTCTGAACGAGAGAGATATTAAAAAAAAATGCCCCCCCCTCCGAACAAAATCGACGCGTGCGGGCCTTCAAAAGAGACGCACGAACATAAAGAGAGGAGAGCAGATCGCTAGGTGGCGCCAGATGTGGTGTACCACCAATGTTGGAGCGGGAACTGAACAGCTCGCGAATGGCGGGAACGGCTGCCGGGTAAAGCTCCGCGTCGTTGATGGCGAAATCAAAAGGGAGACGCGTATTTACACAGATGTACGAAAAAGCGTCTTTTCGTTGTTTGATGGGGATGTAATGATGTTTTTTATGAGATGTTAGGGAGTGCTGTCAGACATGAAGGTGTAGAAGGCGTAGAATCGCTATATGACTTAGAATAGCTTAGGCGAACACACAGGGAATGAGCGAAAGTATATATATATATATATATATATATATATATATATATATATATATGCCACATAGGATCATATATGGGTGTTGGGTTGGCTGATATAAGTAATTACAAATACGTATTTCATTACTAAGTATATTTGCACATGAGTCAATGTATGAACTGAGATACGAAACAGAGATGGCAAGCGATATTAGACAAAGATTAAACCAGATGCAATTATATACTTTTAATATCTTCTTTTAATGCATTCATATATATAAATATATATGTATATATATATATAATTGTGTAGATTGTTGGCGATAGAGCTATGAATAAGCTGTAGAAAGAGATGGAAAATACATAATTGCGTTTATATTAATACAAGCGACATAACAATAAAACTGAATGCTTACGTATCTGAAACGAAGAGAGTACGGGTGGCCTAATGAAGTGTTACGTGTGGCCTAACAGTTAACAACCCCCAAAAATGGAATTGGTGAGCCAAGTTCAAATTCTAGCCGAGAGAGTTTGTGTTTATATCATAACAATACTCTTGAGAGGGTGGGTGGGCGGGGTATGAGACCGTATCATTTCTACCCGGCTTTGAGTAAAATACCAGTGAAGCATGGTTGGTTACTGATCTATGTTTTTTCATGCGTCATATGCTTTCAAGTTATAGGTGAACATGACTCTCCACAACTTCCTGCGATTTGTTGCTGTAATTTTTTTTTTTTAGCCTTTACCATTCCTTTTTTATCCTTTACAACCCATTTCCATAAACTCATTAAATTACATGCTGACCGACTTTCTACTGTTTCTCTTGTCTTTAACAAGTCTTTTTAGTGGTAAATTTGAGCTAGGATTCAGATTTCATATTCGTTGAAGGACCGTAAAATTACAGAATTTAAAAAGCCAGATGATGACGTTGTACTTAATATTTTGTAGATTGTAGTTGACAGGAAAGTAAGAAGCTGATAGAAAATTTCATAAGTGCGAAAAATCAACGATATCAGACTAAAATTCATGATCTTTTCTACTAATTTTAATAGCAAGATGAAGAGACATAACTGCCAATCTAGTATCATACTTAAAACCGTGAAGTAGAACTAACACAGAGGAAAGCTCATCAGAAATATTTATAAAAATGGTACAGTGGATATCGGCCCGGAAAGAGAAATAGGAGAGCCGAGATCAAATTCTAGTTGAATTCATTGCATTCGGTTACACGCAAATACCCATTGAGAAAGGTATTAATCTGTTTGTTCTCCCCAAGCTATGGATTGAATAGCAGGACAAATTCGGTTCTATAGCCTTGGTTGGCAACCAGTCTACCGTAGAAAATAATGGCAATAGATTACTGCGGGAAAATCTTCTGCCCAGTCAGCCATGTCTCTTTCGATCGCCAGAGCGTGTATCACGAATGGTACTTAACTGTCTGACAGGGTAGCTACGTTACAGCGGTGCGAAAGTAAATGAAGTCAAAATTCCAAGTCAGGACCGATAATATGATAGTCTAACTGCATCATCTTTATATTGAGTTGTGTAAAACTTTCTCAGTCAGAACTTAGTTATTGAAAGGAATTAATTTGTCATTGTCAGTGGCTAACTTGTACAAAATTGATATTTTTGTCGACCAAAAAGAGAAATACAAGCACTTAAACACAACCTGATATATGTTTCTGGAAGTGGAAAAAATTGAGGTGCAAAATTTTTATAAGACCTCTAGATGTTGATAGAATGTTGATATAAGCCGTAAAAACTGAGTAAATTTCAAGACAGTTCTAAGATTTCTCTAACATTGTTCAAAACCAAAGTTAACACACAATGAACAGATCTAGAATTTTGATGGATTGATATCTTCCTCCAATCACTTAATTAAATAAACTTTGATATGTGTATAAGTTATCCATTATTCTTCTTCCTTAAAAATATACTTCGATTTTATCAGTTTTTGAAATTCTGAGTTTCTTTGCAAAGCTCGTTTGAGTATTACGCACAGTATCTTTACTTTAACTTTACAAATAATTTTCAAAAACCTGCTTGTACCTACTGCTATACAAGCGTGATTCTTTGCCTTTATTTTACCGTTTAAAATATGAAAATCAAGTAATGTTTCATATGCATATGATTCAATTGCGATTAAGTTATTGATTTCTTGACATATTTTTCTATGAACTTTCTTTTATGGGAAGATTTATATTTTTTTAATTTATAGCGGTTTCTACCTAACACTCTTTTGGGTTGTACACTTAAAGAAGGATCTTAGTTCTTAATCATAGTAATGTAGCTACATAGCGCATCGGAAAATAGTCAATTAAGTGCCATACATGATACACACTTGGGCGATCATGTCTCGAAAGAGACATGACTGACTGGGCAGAAGATTATCCCGCAGTAGGTTGCCATTGCTTTCTGCGGTAGACTGGTTGCCGACCAAGACTATAAAACCCAATCTGTCCTGTTATTTAACCGAAAACTGGAAGGAAGAGACGGATTGATATTTTTCCCAAGGGTATTTGCGCGTAAGTGAATGCAATGAATTCAGCTGGAATTCGAACTCGGCTCCCCGATTTCTCGTTCCGAGCCGATATCCAGTGCACTACAACGCACATCCATTCGGAAAATAGACTTACTGAAATAAAATGACTTGAAGCAACATAGGATGCTAGAAGGTGTGCCCAAAGCCATTCTTTTTGAGGTGGTTATTGTTGACCTTTGCTCCGTGTTGAATTAATAATAATAATAATAATAATAATAATAATAATTGAAAACAAGAGTTGTGCCAGTGATAGTAGGTGCACTTGGAATGATAAAAAATGGAACAAAACAACACATTGAAAGAATCCCTGGAAACCCCAGCTTAAGAGACATACAAAAAATTGTCTTATTAAGTACAGCCCACACACTAAGGAAAACTTTATCTATGTAATGCTGAGGATGATAGGGAAGATAGAAAAACATGAAATGGAGCCATAACAACACGCCACTACCTGCCTTAGGTCTCCCCGCAGACTTGGTTGGTAGTGAGACCAAAGCAGAAATCGAAATATGATGAAAAATGACATAATAATAATAATAAATAAATAAATAAATAAATAAAAAACAAATAAATAAATAAAACGAATTTTACTTTACAGCAAAAATGTTACGGTAAAATCCTGTGTGTAATGTTACATGCGCCGTTCTAAAATCACCTCGGATGTGCCGGTGATGTTATGGATAACGTCTAGGAATAAGAAATTCGAGAAATTCGAATTCGAGTCGTATTCGTTACATTTTCTTACGCGCAAATTTCCTTAGAAAGATGTGAATGCATTTCCACCTCCCAGCTATGGTTTAAATAGTAGAACTTGTCTGTGGAAAAAATCATTTTTGCTTTTAAAAATTGTTAATGCAATATTCACTCACTAAAAAAGGATTATACTTATTAACTAATATTTCTTCGGCTTTAAATAATCAACAAATTCTTGATATGTCGTTTATAAATTATAAATTGAAAAAAATTATAAAGCCGTTTATGAATACAAATCTAAACTTATATAATAAATGGAACTTTGTCTCTGTGTGTGTGTCTGTGTGTGTCTGTGTGTGTCCGTTACCTATAGACTCCGAAACGGCTGAACAGATTTTCTTGAAAATTTACACACTTGTAATATAAGCGTCTGCGAGTGTTCTTAGCTAGGTTTTGTGTCGAGGTACCGCCGATAAATATCGACAATCGATAATCGAAAAAATCGGGTTATAGAAGGAGTGGTCCGATTTTAATCAAATTTGATACACTCATAGACAAAGACATAAGAAACGATATTCAGAACTTTCAAGGTTGCAGTTCTTACAATAGTGTAGAAAATCGATAATATATATATATATATATATATATATATATATATGAAAAGCAAGATGTTTGTGTGTGTGTCTTGTTATCTGCCTGTATGTTTGTATTTTTTTGACCCCTTTTATTTTAGTTTTTGCTTCGGGTTTGGCTCTATGTATGTATAATTGTAGTTCTTAATCTCAGCCATGATACCATTTACTCAGAGGACTTGTTTAGCCTTCAAAATTCAGTTTACGACGAAAAAAATTTATTTGATATGTATATCAGGAAATCAAAATTTGACTTACATCCATTCATTTTTCTTTCAGTCTACGGTTTCGCTTTAACTGGAAACAACTATTGCTTTTTGGTCTTTCGTGCCAGCGTCCAAAGAGTCTGAGCTCCAGGATCATGGATTAGTTTTAAAGCTTTCATTACACCCGAGTAACGCCGGTCTATACTGCTAGTTGTTGATAAACCGTTTGAAACAGATCAGTCTGGTTATGATACATGTAAAATAGATAAAATATAAAAAATAAAAACTGAGCAACATTTGAATGCAACTAAATTCTTTTCAGTAGTTGCAGCCCAAGTTCTTTTTTTATGTGCAGTATCCCTCCATGGCTTCCCATAATTTCTTTTTCATTGTGCTTTGTAGTGCCTTTTTTATTTTTTTTTATAATCGTGTCTCCCCAAGTAAAGCATTTTACTGCCACTGTTGTGCAAGGAGTTACGTAGGAGGAATGTTATAAGAAAGAGTGACAGGTTACAGGAGGTGTCAGTAAGAGGGTACGAGAAGAATGAGAATACTTATGAGAGTGGAGTGGACGGAGAAAAAGCATGAGATAGATAGATAGATAGATAGAGAGAGAGAGAGAGAGAGAGAGAGAGAGAGGATGCAAGTTAGTCATACAGGAGATGACTATTGACTTTACATTTGAATTCTTGAAGATTGTAGCTGTTAGGAATGCAAGTAAACGGAAGGGAATTCCACAGGCGGGAAATGCGAGAAAAGAAGCTGTGAATTAGAATTTGCGTTTAAAATGTATCGGTTTAACAGTAAAAGGATGGGACCTAGTTGCTAATCTTGTGGCTCGAGGAAATTCATGTATAGGGGGTACCAGTGAGCTAAGTTCATCGGAGCAGATTCCGTGAACGTATTTGTAGAAGATACACAGGGAAGCTACACTGCGTCGGTGAGAAAGCGACTGTATCCTAGCTACCAAGTCTAGATCGATCACATTATAGATTCTCCGTTGGATTTTCTCAAGGACCCCTAGATGGACAGCAGGAGCACCCGGCCAGATATGGCAGCAATATTCAATGCACGGGCGGATCGTAGATTTGCATATGTGTAGAATTGTTTCACACGGTAAAAGCTTCCTGGCCCTGCACAGAGAACCGACCTTCTTAGCAGCAGATTTAGCTATGGATTCTATATAGTTATTCCACTTGAGGTCTGATGTAAGAGTTAACCCGAGGAGGCGCAGTGTTTTACATTCAGGGAGAATAGCCTGATCCATGCTAATGGGCGGGAAGAACGATTGGTTGTGATGGTTAATAGATAGCAGCTTCGTTTTGGAAAATTGTTGCTATCTTTCTTAATCACTGCTCTGCCAACATTTATCTAAATATTTCCTTTTTACCTTTTACCAGTTCATCTTACCTTCGTTTTTTTTTTTTTTTTTTTTATCGGTCTCTTTATTCATTTGTTTCTCTGTTTTCCTATCTTTTTCAATTGGTTTTCTCTTTTCTTCTTTATATCCTTATTTCTCTTCCTCTTTATCATTTCTCTTTCTATCGTCTGCAGGTATGGGCACCTCGGCGTAGTGTAATGGTTAACAAGCATGTCGTGCATATTACGACTAAGTAATGAGCTCGATCCTCACTGGGTACCCCATACTTTCGAGATTGTGCCACATCTAAGCGGCGCTTAGAAAATCAACTACCGTCTGCGGGTATTCTGGCGGCTCAGAAAAAGAAATCGTGGAACTGAGTTCGAATTCCAGTCGGGTTCTTTATAGTCACGCACAAATACTTATGAAAATTATGAATTCATCTCCTCTTCCAGCAATGGGCTAAAGAATAGGACTTGTATCTGTAAAAGTCATTGTTATTCTAAAAAAAAAAAAATACAAAATCTTGTTATTGCAGTCAATATAAACTTTAAAAAACAATTATTCCAATAATCTAAAATATGTATGGCTTTAAATAACTTACAAATGGTTGATAAACCATAAAAAAGAAACTAACAACTATAGTACGGGTAATTATGACGTCTAGAAATTTTGTTGTCTTTTGTTGCCATTAGCTGTATTCATTAAGAATATCTAAATTATTTTCCGTTTTGCTAATATTTTACATATTCCCCCCCCCCATTATACATGTTCCCCCATTATACATGTTCCTCCATTGTATATAAACACAGCAACGTTTCTTTATTTGAGTTGTGAATACGATATAAAAATGATGCAAATAATAATTTATTCATTCACTGAAATTTTAGGCTTTTTTCTTTTCTGGTTGAATTTATATTGTATGGTCAGTTATTTTCATTTTAAGGGAGATTAGTATTGACTTATCATTACATTGAAACACTCGTCCCCGTCGCTCCTGGTCAGTACCTAGACGGTTAACCTTTTTGCTGCAAACTTAGATGTGTAGGTGGTGCAACGAATAATGGCTCGGGATTGTTAATCGGAGAGCCGAGTTTCAATTCCAGTCGGGTTCATTATGTTCACTTACGCACAAATCTAATTAGAAATCCTCTTCTTTGCCTAGTTATGTGTTAATTAGTAAGACTTGTATCCCAAAATCCCCCACCCAAAATAATTTTACGATCTGAAGTTATTTTCTGGTTTCGAATAACCTGAAAATGGTTGATAAGCAGTAAAATACGAATCGATGAAATTAAAATCAATTATCGTCATGAAAGAATTTGCACGCGTACGCAACTTTTGTTGTAATTGGTAAAACACGGTTGTTTGCCATAATTCTACGTCAAAGCATCACACATAGGATGTATATTTATTATGGCAGAAGTTGTTCCATGCGTCATTATTCTTTTAGTTTTCGTTGGATCACGGCTCTTGACTGTTGCTCAGGAATTATGCTAACAAACCAACTTCACATTTTGTGTAAAACGGTTCAGTTACTATTCAGTGTGTGTTGTTTTAAGTGCCGTTCTATAACCATCTTAAGTACGGGCAACTATAACGTGCTTAAAAGAGAAATTTGTTTTCGTCCTTTTTCTATATTAATTTTTATATAAAACGTCATGACCACGAAATTGCCAGGGCTATTTTAGGTAACCATGGCAGGGCCATCTCTTGTCGACTATGACGTCGTATAAACTTATGTGTTTAATGCACCACCCACGATGTTGTTTTTAGCATATATTGCCCACAGAGGATAACACCAATAAACGATAGGCCGGAAATTCAGTTTAAAGTGAAGCGATATAATCTTATATTGGTTAGCGGCTGTGAATGGCGGCGTACCTGGTACGAACCAAGATCAAAGATTTAGAAGCAGTAACGCGAAGTAAGGTGCAGAGAAAAATCCAAGAGAGATTAATAGAAGTTTCTTTTATTTTTGGATAAACGTCTAGATGCAAAAATCATTTCATGTCTCAGAAGAGAAGATAGACAACGAAAACATATACGCACATAGACGACCAATGGCATCCTTTTCAACATAAAATGAATCACCACCCACATTGCGACGCAACCAGCCAGAGTCAGTTTTAGTGCAAGTAACCTCTTACTTTGGGAAGGTTATCGAACACTTCGGCTTAGAAATCAGCGGGAATAAAATACCGTCATCCAAAATGGCTTCTGCTCCGATTTACTTATTTCCCTCAGTGCCTCTCGGTTTAACAATTCAGAATTTTATATAATTGTGACAAGATTGACAAGGTTCTAGAAAGTAGACAAAAATGAATCCAATCAGTCATAAAAGTTTTCTGGATGAATTGAACTCTAAGAAACACATGTTGCCATCCATGTATCCCCGAACGTTACTACAATTCCAGAATCTGCACGTTACTCAAAGTTTAATGAAG
The DNA here is from genome assembly GCA_037127315.1 of Ascarosepion bandense. Lineage (NCBI taxonomy): Eukaryota > Metazoa > Mollusca > Cephalopoda > Sepiida > Sepiidae > Ascarosepion > Ascarosepion bandense. The sequence goes on from JBBBDQ010000395.1 coordinate 396,810, forward strand.
CAATTTTATTACAAACATTTATGGCCGCAAGAGAAGCAACGATTTCAGTATTGTATTATTGCTGTAAAAATCATGGTGTCCGTATTCACTGCCGGTCCTACTATATAGCCCATAGCCAGGGGGAAACAAAATGATGGATACCCAAGTATCTTTGTGTATAAGTGAATGTAATGAACACGACTGTATTTCGAACTCTGAACTTCAATTTCTCATTCCAATTCACTACACATTACATCTCACACACACACACACACACACACACACACACACACACACACACACACACACACACACACACGAGAATAAAGACAAAATGAAAACTTATCTTAACTGACAAGTTTCGTCCTCTGACGGACTTTATCAAGGTAAATGTGATTTTTTGCAGCAAGTATTTATAAACAAATGTAAAAATGTTAATTTTTCAAAATTGGCTTGATATGGAGGTAATTCATTCCAGAATGGAGAAATCAACTTACATAACTATTAATATATTAAATATAATAAAACAAAACGGTTGCGTTCATAACCTCCAGTTATTTAAAATATACATTGCATTGATTAATGAAAAGCTACAATAATTTATATATTAATTGCATTAAAAATTCAACATCATTTACTCCCTTTCGTTTATTAGACAGTAAATGATGTTACTTAGCATCATGCATAAATTTACCTCGATTTTTCAGGTAACTTGATGAATATATATATAAGCGTCTCTTAAATTGAAACTTTTTAAGAATATGCGCATTAGTGATGGTAAAGTTCGTTAGAGAACGAAACGAGTCGGCTATAAGTTTTCCTTTTGTCGTTATTCATATTGTCCTTTTACAGATATATTGTAGCTATATCTAGATTTTTACACACACACACACACACACACACACACACACACACACATATATATATTTATATATACCCATGTAAAATATCAACACAAAGGAAGGCAGAAAACAGCCTCTCTTAAGGTATAAAAAACAAAAAAAGTGCTCAGTACAAAAGGCAAAAGTGAACAGTTAAAAAGCCAACCAACTGCATTACACAGGTTTCAACCGTGAGGTCTCCTCAGGCAAGTGCTTCTACTTCGGCTTTTTAGCCTTGTATTAAATATATATCTATATATATATACACGTTGTTTGTACGGAATATATGTCAGTCAGTCAAGTATCATACGTGATACACGCTTGGGTGATTTTGTCTCGAAAGAGACATGGCTGACATGATTTTTCCGCAGTAGTTGCCATTAGTTTCTGCGGTAGACTGGTTGCTAGCGAGGGCTATAGAACCCAATCTGTCCTGTTATTTGACCCATAGTTGGTGGGAAGAGACGGATTAATACCTCTCCCAAGGGTATTTGCGCATAAGTGAATGCAACTGGGATTCGAACTCGGCTCTCCGGTTTATCGCACCGAGTCGATATCCACTGCATCACAATGCACATCCTATAAGTACCGATCTAATACATGTACCGATTACCTAAGCTATGATGCTTACGTTTTGTTCAAAGTACGTGCAGTTAGACATTGCAGAAATAAACTTACGGCTGTTCCCTTTTTTAAACGAATCTGCCTATTTATTGCCGCGTTCTCTTTAAACTCATCCACGTTATTTTAACATTAGTGAAAGTCAGATGTGAATGAGAATGTGAGTGTGTGTAGAGGGAGGTAAATTTGAAACAAAAACCGTACACAAAACGTGAAGAACTATTTGCTTGGTCGTTGTACGTGCAACGGTTATTTGGCGCAAAGTACTCCGCAGTGTATCACTGCCAAATGCGTAAACCCAACTGTAGATATTCTGTCCATGCACGTGCAGTAGTTTAATTTCTGACTAGTTTTAATTGTTGCATCCAGGCTGCGCAACCGGTTGTGTAAACATCCAGTTAGATCTCATTGCCTCTGTGTGTGTGTGTGCATGATATATAATGGATACCAACGTCTATATTAAAAAATTTGAATCCCTCTTAAATAACAACACTTACATAAAACCAACGAACAAACATAAATATATAAATCAAACAAAAAGCATTTAAGGAACTATTAACAACTGAAAACAAATCCTGAACTAGATTAACAGAACACCACCCTACTACACTCAGACTATACGGTCTACCTAAAACACTCAAACTTGACATACCCATCAGACCAATTGTGTCAGGAATCAAGAGTGTACCCAACGAATTAGCTGCAGTTATTGTAAAATTCCTAACTCCGTTCTTAGGCACCATCAGCGTAACACATATTTAATGCTCTGGTGACTTAATCCAGAGAATACGAAACAGAAATATGGAACACATGTTTATGCCGTGCTTAGACATCAAACATGCCCATCATAACATTCAACAACATGTTGAGAAACCACCTAAAAAAAAAAAAATGCTTCCCTACATTACCATAAAATTATACAACTATGTAAACTAATTACTAACTACTGTTTCTTCTTTTAAAAAGAAATGTCTATAAGCAAAAACTCGGTTTGTTTATGGGGTCACTTGTCCTATAATTTTTAGAATCCGATATGGATGTGCGTTGTGATACAGTGGATATCGACTCGGAATGACAAATCAGGGAGCCGAGTTCGAAGTCCAGTTGAATTCCTTGCATTCCCTTACGCACAAATACCCTTGGGAAAAGTATTAATCCGTCTCTTCCCTCCAGTTATGGGTTAAATAATAGCACAGACTGGGTTCTATAGCCTTGGTTGGAAACCAGTCTACTACAGAAAGCAGTGTCAACCTACTGCGGGATAATCTTCCCAGTCAGTTATGTCTCTTTCGAGACATTATCGCCCAAAACGTGTATCACGTATGGTACTCTACTGAGTGATATATAAAAAAGATCTGCTTGCCTATGGTATATAGATGACGTTCTTTTATTATATTATTATAATATATATCTATTAGGCATAATAATGAAACTTAGATTAAGTTAAACCTACCATTAAATTCACACAGGAATTAGACATAAACAAATTTCTAGCTTTCAACGGCATCTTATTGATATGTAACAATAAAAAATTGAACTTTAAATTTTATCGTAAGCCCATTAACAAGAATGACGTAATTAATTTCTATTCTCGCAACAATGAAAGAATAAAACCGGGATCAGACATAAGATTCTACGTAATACGTATATGTAAATTAAGAAGAGAACTATATTTCGAAAACAATTAGACTTCTTCCATAACCGCATAATGCATTCTTCAACGCTAGAAAACGAACTTAATTTAATTCAGTCAGTTAAGTGCCATATGATACAGTGCTGATTGCAGACATGGAAAGGAAACTGCAGGACCTCCTACAGAAGGTAACGGTGGAGAGTGATAAAAAAGGACTGCAAATAAATTTTAAGAAAACTGAATGCATGGTCATCAGCAAAAGGTGCAACCCAAAATGCCAAATACAGGTGGGGGATACTAGAATAAAGTACGTACAAAAAATTAAATACCTAGGAAGTGGTCAAACAGGAGATGGAAAGTGCGACACAGAGATCCGAAGGCGAATTGGCATGGCAAAGGATGCGTTCCAGAAGCTGAGTAAAGTACTAACACACAGGAAAATTTCACTAGAAACAAAGAAAAGAGTGCTGGATTGCTATGTGATGTCAGTTCTTCAATACGGCAGTGAATGCTGGACAATATCATAAAAAATGAGGACAAAACTGGAAGCAGCGGAAATGTGGTTCTACAGAAGGATGCTGTGGATATCGTGGACTGAGCATGCAAGCAACGATGAGGTGTTGAAAAGAATGGTAACAAAAAGGAAATTAATAGTGAGCATCAGGAAGAAACAACTGGAGTTCCTGGGACACGCAATGAGGAAGGAGAGCCTGGAGAACCTGATACTGACTGGCCAGATAGAAGGAAAGAGAGACAGAGGAAGGCAGCGGATGACATATTTGCAGGGCCTGATCAGGTGGATGACGGGACGGGGGTTGCCAGGAGTGACAGGAGCAAACATACTAAGAGCCACAAGGGATAGGGAGACGTGGAGAACCAAGATCACCTACGTCCTGAAGGGACAGGGCACATAGAAGAAGAAGAAGAAGAAGAAGAAGAAGAAGAAGAAGAAGTGCCATATGGGACACACGCTTGAGCAACCGTGTCTCAAAAAACATGACTGACTGGACAGGAGATTTTCCCGCAGTAATTACTTTGTGCCATTACTTTCTGAGGTAAATTAGTTGCCAACAAAGGCTATAGAACCCAATTTGTCCTGCTATTTAACCCATAGTTGGAAAGAGAAGAGACAGATTGATATCTTTCCCAAGAGTATTTGCTCGTAAGTGAATGCAACGAATTCAACTGGAATTCGAACCCGGCTATCCAATTTCGCGTTCCGAATCGATATCAACAGCTCAACTGCACCACAACGCGCATCATCGTAAATCTATTACTTCAAATAATATTTTAGTGGATACTCATATTTTAGTAGACGCTCCGTTTTCTCGAGTACGCAGGCAGGAAGACGAAATAGTGTTTAGAATTAACGTAGCGTCTGCTCAAATACGGTTATTCCCTGAAAATAACATTTGTAATACTATACAGGGTAGCGATAAATTAATTGCACAACTTTATACAGTTTATTATAACCATTGAAGATCCATAAATACGGTTTTTTTGTATGTTAAATAATAATTATTAAAGTTTTAATTTATATATATATATATATATATGTTTTTAATTCACGTCGTTTGTATAAAGTGCTTCTTAGTGATTGCTGACTTTCAATCAAAATGAGAACACCGTAAAGGAAATCACAATGTGCATCCTGGTTCATAGGGACTAAATTAGACACACACGCCAAGCGCCATTACAGTAAAAATACGAGAAGCAAACACCAAATTGTGTTAGCATCCATGCCTGACATAAGAGATTCATGGAAACAGAAAGTATCTTGTAGAAAACAGAAACTTATATCCATTAAGATGTGCTACGTGCAAACAATGGATCTCACACGGATGTCTTTAAATAAACCTTGATCTGTTTACCTATATTTTTCAACAAACCCTAAAAAATAACATTATTTACACTGATCAGATTGTTGTTCTTATCTTTATTGCCAAGTTTACGACGTTTCGGCTGTTGTACGCTCCGGCATTCTTCAGGTTTTTGAACCAAAAAGAAAAACCTTAAGAATTTTGAACCAAACTTTTTTTTCGATCGCTGGTGGATTTTATTCTCATTCCATGTGCCATGATACTTCCAGATGCCATGTAATCTAGTTATTTCACTGTAACTTAACTCTCTAAGTTATTTGTTCACCACTGCTGTAGGCAGGTATTAAAGTTAGTACTCTTTGTGTCAAATCACCGGAACTAACCAACATCTATATCCACTAGGCCATGTGTCATTGAGAAAGAACATCGTAAACATGAAAATAAAGATGAAAACAGCAGTTCGAACAGTGTAAATAATGTAAATACTACCTCATCTCAGAAGTGAACACTTCGTTCGACGTGGTCTAATTGTTAGCAAGCTTGTCTCGTCAGAATCATATTACAACTGATTAGTGAGTTCGATCCTCATTGGGTAGCCCGAACTTTCGGCCTTGTGCTACATCAAAACAGCGCTTAGAAAATCAACGATCTCATCTCAGAAGTATAAACAAATACCTTGTAAAGTTGTTTAAATTTTTATGAATTAAAAACACAGACAGACAAACACACACACACAGACACACACACCTTGACACACACACACACACACACACACACACACATATATATATATATATATATAGTAAATAACTAACCTAGAGAGCCAACGAACCTATCAAGGTTTCGCCAAATTGAATCTTCAGGGAAAGAGCTAACCTTCCCTGAAGATCCAGTTTGGTGAAACCTTGGGAGGTTCGTTGGCTCTCTAGGTTAGTTATTTACTTTGTTTGCTCTACTTGCGTTTTGAGCGCTTTTTGTTTTAGGTTATTCGTCTCGGGTTTTTTTGTTCGGGCTGCGTACTTTGACTGATGTTCAAGTGCTTAGCTCGTTCTTTTTTATCACCATTTTTTTCTTCCGCGTATGTGCTCGGAGGGTTTTTCGAAACGAGTATAACGACAAGTTTACATGTATATATAAGTATAATCCTGAGAGTGACCACATTCTTCTTTAATAAAATTTCTCGAACATTCAGGGCGGTAGACGAAAATAAATAAATATACAGTTTAATAAATAAACTGAACGTCTACTGAAATTCAATCATCGACAAAAAATTACCTATAAAGTGATAATATATATATATATATATATATATATATATGTGTGTGTGTGTGTGTGTGTGTGTGTGTGTGTGTGTATGTGTGTGTGTGTGTGTATGTTTAAGGAAATAGAATATGAGGGCAGTGAATTGTGTACATGGAATTTCGCTTACCCTTCTTTTTGTTGCTAGAATTCTTTATTTCATTTTTCTCAACGTTTATTCCGCACTCCCTCATATATCCGAATTTAGGACCGATCCTGTTAAAACAGAGACACACACACACACACACACACACACACACACACACACACACACACACACACACACAGAAAGGTGGAATGAAGGGGAGATAGGTGTGTGGGATGATCCTAAAAATTCGGTGAAGACCTGACTTTGAGGGTGGCGAAATCTCCCCAGTTGGATCTAGAGGAAGAAAGGCAACCACAAAGTTTCCCTCGATATTCATGAAACGTCTTGCAAAATCGTTTACAGTACGTCGATGAGATTTTTTTAATGTTTGTCTTTAAATTTGTTCTTATTGATTTCTTTTCTTGGCCTTATATTTCTCCCCAGTTGTTGCCGTTGACTGAATTCTTTTCTTTCTTTTTTCTCCAATACTTTCACGTGTGCCAGACCTACAGAGATGATTTCTTGTCATAATTCAATCAATAATCAGGACATCACACTCACTAATATCAGGTTTTGTCAGAATTCGATCAATAATTCGGATATCACACGTACTGTGATGATGTTTTGTTATATTTCGCCCAGTAATTCACGATATTAACCTTGACTTTGTATTAGGAAGTGCTCAATACATGTTTGAATGGAAATGAAAATTTAACAAGTAATGCATTTGGTTATTTAAGTTGAGGATTTTTTCGGTTTTGTCAGGCAATTTGTTTTACAAATGGGTAATCTATTTGTCTTACAAAACGCCTAACGAAATTGAAAAGTCAAAATTATGATAGCGTGATTCCCTGATCTCCTAACTTTATATATATATATATATATATATATATATATATATATATATATATATATCCTTGAAAGGCACGAACTAACTCGGACAGACACACGCTCCTCTGCCATTCTGAAGATGAGATTTTGATCTCGAAATATTAATGTATAATAAATAGGTAATACCCAAAAACTTCTTTACCTTCCTTTATTTTATTAAACGCACTGTGACAGCCTTCAAGACCTACCCATACACCTAATATACACAATGCTTCAAGCAAATTACAAAACTTTACTATATATATATATATATATATATATATATATATATATATATATATATATATGAAGTGGACATTGATGTCAATACTAAGAGGTGACTGACACACCATGTGCATTGTTTTTTTCGTTTGATTTATTATATACAGATTAATGATGAATTGTGTATAGTCCATTGCATTGTGAGTAGTTTATTTTATTATTCTGAAGGTTATTTTAGTGGGCGTGGTTTGTCAATTAGTTTATTATTTACTTAGATTATGGACTCATTTATTTATTCATTTGGATTAATTTATTTTACTTGTTTTTGTTTAATTATTTATCTTCACTTATTCTTGTCTGTTTTTTGCATAGCGTAGTAAAACTTTATTTTCGTGTCTGCATTTTGAGATGAGTTCTGATCGTTTATTTAGTAGTTTGCTTTGGTCTAGCAATCTTTTGACCAAGCAAATTTTACAGTTTTTGGATTGACTGATTTTTTTTCCTTATTTTTCCATGATATTTTTAATGTGATTTCGTTTTAATCTCCCATATATGTTTTGAAAGCATTGTGCTGTTCACGTATATACTACTTTTAAAGGATGTTTTGGGTGCGTAGTTACTTTAAAGAGATGCAAAAGTAAATAAATAAATAAAATCACTCACAAGTACAGTTCATATATTAGAAATTTCTTGAAGTCACTTCTGACCCTGCGTCACTTTTGGGACCTGGAAGGAAATGTGTATAAAACAGAAATCCAGGGAATTAATAATAACAAATTATATATAATAATAATAATAATAATAATAATAATAATAATATATGCAATAAACATATAAACACATTTTATTATTAGGTGTGACGAATCAAATTTTCTGTATTGTATTTATTACGACAAAAAACGAAGCTACTAAAAGTATATTCAAAATCCATTACATTATGCTACACACACACACACACACACACACACACACACACACACACACATATATATATATATATATATATATATATATAGTCGTCTGCAGACAGATCTGTTTCGCTGTATCACAGCTATTCAGTACGGTTAAACACCCGATTGCTTTTTACCCAGGATAGGAATCCGACCGAATTGGCGTCAGTCGGCGATTCTACCAGTGAGATATGAGCGCTTGGTAGAAACTTTTAGCGTATGATGTATCATACGCCAGTGGCCAGAGTGATCTAATTTATTACTGAATGAGCGATGCGTAGATGATAGAGTAACTACTGTTTTTTCAAAGTTTACCATTCTTCCAGAGTGCTCAATCAGCGTGTGAGAGCATATATATATATATTAGGTTGTTGCAAAAATAATGAACGAAACATAATAATAGCCATTATCGTGGAGTAGAATTGAACCACGTTAATTCTTCAATGCAGGTCTCATTTTTTGCAGGTGTGCATGCATTTCAGCAAATTGAATGAAGTAAAGTTCTGCATTAAGGCTTCCAGAAATCTGTAGCGGATACCACCAATTGCAGGCCACCAGTCAGTCATCATAATCTTTTGCGCATGCAACTTTGGCTTTGGGAAATGTTTGGGAGACTCATCAGGTTCAAGCGATTAACCTGACCGTTTACGGTTATCATAACGGATTCACTTTTCATCAGAAATGACTATTCAATTAAAAAAGGAATCATTGGTGTTACGCAGAAAGAGTATCGAGCACACTTCAAAACGCCTCAGTGTTTGATTTTCATTGACATCATGACAAACCCGTTTATTGAGCTTTTTCACCTTGCCAATACTCTAAAAATGGCGTAAGACCAAGCATCTGAGACATTTCTCTGACACTTTGACGTGGGTTTTGCTCAACAACTGCTTGTAATTGTTCGTTGTCAAGACTGCATGACCGTCCACTACTTTCTTTATCTTCAAGGCTCTCATCACCGGTACGGAATTTTTGGAACCACCTTCGTCACTTCTGATCACTTGTGGACCCATCTCCCCATGCTCTGAGGATATTGGGATTGTGTCTAAGTTTGAACTCACGCAAGAAAAGTAAACGAAGATCATGTTTTGTCATGCTCTTAATTAAGAACTTCAATGCTTCAAGAATATTTCTGTACAAAAATAAGTTAAATTTATTAAAAAAAAGCACACATTAATTATTATGTATACCAAATTCACCTAACATATACCGTGAATACTATGTTAAAATGGTTTTTCAAAATGAGCGGCCATTATCTTTTTAACAATAAGTTTAATATATATATATATATATATATATATATATATATATATATATATATATATATACAGAAAATCTAAGTGAGAGCCAACAAACCTACCTAGGTTTCACCCTTCGGCTCGTCAGGGTTTATTGGCCAATTTACCCTGATGAGCCGAAGGGTGAAACCTAGGTAGGTTTGTTGGCTCTCACTTACACTTGTCTTTGTTGCTCTACTTTCGTATTGAGGGCTTTAGTGTTAGTGTTTTCGTCTTGGGTTTTTTTCTTTCCTACGAGTATTTGACTTTTGTTCATGTACTTCGTTTGTTTCTTTTTTTTTACTTCTTCTTCTTCTTTTCCCCCCCGAGTTCGTTCTCGGTGGGTTTTTCAAGACGAACTTAAATATAGTATAACAATTACTAGTATTAGCAGAATTATTTTTGTTACTATTAATATTGTTATAATTATTATCGTTATTATATATATATATATATATATATATATATATATGTATATGTGTGTGTGTGTGTATGTGTGTGTGTGTATGTGTGTGTGTGTGTGTGTGTGTGTGTAGCAAATTAAAATCGGCTCGTTGCAGTACGTTCTCTTTGTTCCTCCGGAAACTTTTATTGAAACTCTTTGACTTAACACCCGACTGCATTCAGAGTTTACTGTTCGTTTATTATTCATTTTGTTTTTAGGATCGGTTCCTCTCTGGTAAAATAACCTTGAATCACAGCAGAGGGATGACGGGCCATCACCTAACTAAAAGACCTCACTTCTACAGTCCGTTACTGCTTTTCATTTCTCCTGTTTCTTCTACCACACTTTTCTTGAGTTTAATCCTAAATTTCGTTCTTATTTTCTTATTGTTCGTATGACGGTCGGCTTAACTCTTGTGTTTTCTGCTGTTTTCTATCGTTCTTCAATTTTTCTTCCCTTTTCTTTTTGGCTCCAGGGTATTTCCTAAAACGCACACTTTTTCTTTCGATTATTCCATTATATTTATTTAATCATCACGACGTAGATTAAGAAAAACAATCGACCTGTTGGTAGGCATACATGAACATATTATAACTCTATTTCTTGAGAGACATAAAATTTTCTAGCTATCTGTTTCCTTTCGAAGCCAAGAGTATCGAATAGAACGAATATAACAAAATTTTATTACATCAAAAGAAACGAGAAATTGTATCTCTTGTCAGGGAAAAATGCAAACTTTAAACTATTAAACAGGCAAGAAAAGCAAATTGTAACATTTTAAGCAAGCAAAAAAAGCAAATTTAAAAATGTGAACCAGGCAAAAAAGTAAATTTTTAATCTTATGTTTAGGCAAAAAGAAGCAAATTAGAGTTACCTTTTAACCAGGCAAAAAAAAAAAAAATGAAGCAAAATTTGAAATTCAACCAATCAAAATAAGCACGTTGTAACAATTTAACTAAAAAGAAAATGTAAACAACAACAACAACAACAACAAAAGTAACCTTTTAACCAGGCATAATAAGACAATTTCAAATGTTTAACAAAGTCAAAACATCAAATATATAACACAAAGTAGTTTTTAAACGTGGGTTTTCCCTCGACCAATCCAGATCCCCGAAAACACGGTCTCACTAGTGTGGATATTCCATCGACTATTTTACTAAACTATGGAGGTGGTGTGGCAAAGCTGGAATCTCCGGAACCAGGCATCCGTCAAAGATTTTCCATGAAATGTCTGAGGATATGTAGTTGAATATTTATTTGCTTTGCTACACAAAAAAAAAAAAAAAAATCCCAGTACTATATATATATATATATATATATATATATATATATATATATATATGAAAAACATTGAAATCAGCATCCAGCGGAGACAAAGTTTTTATGTCCTGGCCTGAACTTTGCGTTTATGTATGAAAAACACTGTCGCCGCTGGGTGTTGACTTCGATTTCCAATTTTATATTCACATATGTTGTATCTCTGATATTAAGCACTTCCATTCATAAAACAGCATACCTTATATATATATATATTCTCCCTATGAAAGAGATAATGGCACTGAGATGCAAAAGCTACTGGGAATGAACGAGTAGACTTTAGAAGGAACAAGAAGTCCTGATCCTAAACAGGTAACAAGGAATAAATCTACTTCTATTCAAAAGCCTTGTGAGAACTTTGACCCGGATATATATATATATATATATATATATATATATATATGAACTTTTGACAGGACGATGACGATTATGGCTGTCCTAAGATTCCTTTCTCTTTATTATCTCTGAAATTGCCATGACTTATAGGACGAGATAGTGGAATGGTTTCCCGTTACTTTCTCTACAGTTTGCCATCCTTCTGGATTGGCTGCCACATGAGTTTAGAGAGCCAGATTTCTCTCATTATTTAACTAACAGTTGGCGGGAGCATGAATTAATACTCTTTCTGAAGGAAACTTTTGTTAAAGACTAAAGAGAAACTTGAACATCTCTCGACGATTTCACTATAAGGGACGCTAACCGTTGCACTAACTACACACGCGCACAAAGGTTGGTCGGTTGGTTTTGGTTAGCGGCATATGCGTTATTTAGTCTCGAAATCTAAATATTTTGTACGCAATTTTATTTATCTTTCTTTTTTATATAATAGATTTACAATTAAAAACACAAGTACTACTATTTAATTCATAGGTAGGGGAGCAAAATCATACCTTTCCAAAGTGTATTTAAACGCAAGTGAATATAACGAACCCAACTAGAATTAGAACTCGGCACTCCGATAAAAAATTCCGAGCTATTTAAAATATTTTAATACTCGAAGAATTCTTTAGGTAATAATGTTTTGCTGATACAAAATCCACGAATATATTTCATTCTTTAATACTCAGTTGTGCTTAGTTCAATTTGTAACATATACAAAAGCAGGTAGAGAGTAGGTGGAATAGGTTTGTGTATCAGTGGAGGCCTTTCCGCATTATTCAAGAGTAATCCATGAGTATCTTGATACATAAAATTTGCCGAGGAGGTCTGATTGATTGGTCAGCACGTACACTTGACTTACCCTTAATAGTTTTCTTACTGTTCACTTAAATTTGGACCACTCTGTATAAATGTACGTAGAAAGAAAAAACATGTGTTGATAACATAGCAAGGGTCTCAATTCAGGTTTGAGCCACTATCCAGTCTGGAACTTCGTGGTTAGTATGCACCGGTCCTGTATATCGGTGTTACTTTCATTCATGAAGATTTTTTATTGGAGTAAGTTGTCAATTTTCCTTTTCTGGTAACGTGTGCGGGCGGCGAGAAGTTGAAACTGAGTGCCAAACGGTTTACCTTTAAAAAGTTTAATGTGTTTTTCTTACCTACCACGCGATCATATAATATAACTTTATCTATTTGATATGTTGTTCTTAGCTTTTATCCGGGCTGAGAACGAACGTCAAATGCATCATTATATAATCTAAAAGCCATGATTAAGCACGAAAGTGACAAAGTATGATGATCCAATCTGCAAGTTGAGGGTTAAAACCTTTTAATTTTGAAGATTTCTGTTTTCTTTCCCTCTCGTCTCTCGCTCTACCTCCCTCTCTCTCTCTCTCGTGCTCTCTACCTATCTCTTTTCGTATATCCTTTTATTAATTATTCTTGTTTGTTCTTATCTTTGTCGGTCTGTGCCCTATCTATCTATCTATCTATCTATCTATCTATCTATCTATCTATCTATCTATCTATCTATCTATGTAGCGGAACATACAGATAGATATATTGATAGATATAGGTAGATAAGAAAAGACTGAAGTAAGGATATCAGTAAAAATTATATAACAAAAGTGACAGATAGATAGATAGATAGATAGATAGACAGGCTGATATATATATATATATATATATATATATATATAAGTGTGTGTGTGTGTGTGTGTGTGTGTGTGTATAGAAACACACACTGAGACAAACACACACTCACATATATATATAGAGAGAGAGAGAACAAAAGATAAGCATATAGATATGTATGTGTCTATATATATATATATATATATATATATATATATGTGTGTGTGTGTGTGTGTGTGTGTGTGTGTGTGTGTGTGTGTGTGTGTGTGTGTGCGTGTGCATGTATGTATCTATAATGAAATGATATTATCATTATTTATATTTCTGTAATAAGACTTGCTGGAATAAAACAGTCGTTTTCATTCCCCACATCAGAGATGATGTGAAGTCCAGATTTAGTCGTTATTAAATGCTTGTTTGCGAGTCTAATATAAATCCACTGCCGCTGTATCAACACAGTCTTTTCAACAGTTAAATCTGTCTGCATTCTGCCATATGTTTTATATATACATATTAGGCCGAGTGAAATAAAGTAGCATTTATCCTTGCATTTGTTACATTATAAGTTTATGATTTCCCATTTTACTTCGTCTCCATATTTATCTGTTTTTATTAAAAATTTAGAGTCCAAAGATCTATCTATCTATCTATCTATCTATCTATCTATCTATCTATCTATCTTTGTTTACATCTATCTTCGACTGCTTACATTCATATATGTATATTTAGAAAAAGAAAACAAGAAAAAGAAAAAAGAAAGGGGAAATATTAAGTAAATAAGAAAGTAAGGATAAAAAAACAAAGGCAGAGTGGATAGATATCTAAACAGAAAATATGAAAAACCGTGGGCCATTATTAAGAAAGAAAGAAAGAAAGAAAGAAAGAAATAATATTAAAAATGCAAGAATGAAGAATGAAAGAAAGAAAGGAAATGTGGGTAAATATTAAGAAAGAAAGAAGAAAAGAAAAAAGAAAAGGTAATGAGCTATTAAGAATGGAAAAATAGGGAAATGTAAAGAAAGAACAAAAGAAATACAAAGAAAAAGAAAGAAAGATTTGAGAGATATTATAATGAAAGAAAACATGGTATAATATTTAGAAAGAAAGAACGAAAAAAGCAAATTTCGGCACTGATAAATAAATAAATAAATAAATAAATAGTGAATAAAAGACAAAATCGTGGATGTATTTCGGTGATTTTTACTTGGCTGAGAAGCAGTTATGTAAACTTCTTGTTTGCAATGAGGACTTGTTCTAAATGAAATCGGTTAGATTATATATATGTGTATATATATATATAGGCGCTCACTAGAAAGAGGCAGACTTTTAGCGTGTGATATACCCTGTATTCATACGCTAGTAGTGAGAATATTCTAATTCATTACTGAATGAACGATGCGTAGATGCTAGTATAGCTACTGTTTTTTCAAAATCGACCATTCTTCCAGAGTGCTCACTCAAAGTGTGAGAGCGTAAATAGTCATCCGCAGACAGGTCTGTTTCGCTGGATCCCAGCTCATCACTACGGTTAGACTCCGATTGCTTTTTACCCAGGATTGAAACTCGACCAAATTGGCGTCAGTTGGCGATTCTACCTCTGAGCTATTGGCGCTCGGTATAAGGAGGCAGACTTTTATCGTACCATATACCATGTATTTATACGCCAAGAGTAACCATGAATTCTAACCATGGTCGATTTGTCAGGAAGGCGAGTTATTGATATATATATATATATATATATATATATATATATATATATATATATATAATGGCTGGCCACTTGTATTCGAGGTTACCCGTCTATCAGGGCTGCTAGCTAATCCCATTGAAAACGCTTGATAAGGCATACTTTGATTAAGCACATCTGTAGTTTAACCTGCAACTATGCTGAGCAGACCTTACTTTTACAATTTCTGGGAGAGAGCGCTTTATTTGCATGAACAACGGTCTGAACAAGGTCACGATGACTTCTGACTTCGAGCTAGCCCAGCCATCGATGACCCCTGAAAGGGTGTTGTCTACCTAATTTCACTCACAAGACTTGAGTCAAAGGTGGCGCACGCTGGGATCGCCTTCACCAGACCGATAATATCAATAACTCACCTTCCTGACAAATCGCTCATGGCTAGAATTCATGGTTACGCGCCTATATATATATATATAAGTTAAGGAAGTGTAATCCACTGCACACGAGAGACAGTTCCGCCTTGCTTAGGGTAAATAATGAAAGCGGGGTATAATAACTATAGTAGCGCTCACAAAATAACAATTCATAAAATAAATTTCTGGGGCAATCAGTTATTGTCATTAGAAAAACGTCAGCCATAGAAGTAGTTTTTAAATATGTTTATTCAGTCTTTTGGAAGATTAATTGAGTCATTAAAACAAATAGTAATTTCCGCTGTAAAAGTATAATGCTGAAAAATAAGACCAGGTGTCAATTTAAATTCAAAGAGGATTTTTTCATAATTTCATCCAAAACAAGGCGGCCACTAATGCGCAGAGGTTACAGTGAGAGAAAAGACTAGGTACAGTGGGTCTTGAAGAAATGTTAAAAGATGAATGAGATTCAAGAAAATAGAAGTTGGCTGCTGACCTTACATTTAATTTTTGGAGATTGTAGCTATCAGGGAAGCCAGTAAAAGGAAGGGAGGTCAACAGTTGGAAAGTGAGAGAAAAGAAACTGATGGAGTATAAGTGCCGGTTATGTTTTGTTATCTCAACGTAAAAAGAGTGATACTTAGATGCCAACCAATTAGCGCGTGTAAATTCATGCGGATGCAACACCAGGGAAAAAACTCGTCAGAGCATTTGCCATGAAAATATTTGAAATATTTGTAGAAAAGACAGAGGGAAGCCACGTCACGCCGGTGAGTATGTTACTGAAATCGGGATGCAAAGGTAGAATCGATTACATTGCAGATCCTTCTTTTGATTTTGTCAAGAACCTTGAGATGAACAGCACCCGACCAGATATGCTAACAGTATTCAATGCACGGATGAATGGTAGATTTATTAATGTGCAAGATCAATTCTGACGAGAAAAACTTTTTGGCTCTGCACACTGACCCAACCTTTCTTAGTAGTAAACACAGCTATAGATTCGATGTAGTCGTTCCACCTCAGGTCGGTTGAAAAAGTCAGGCCAAAGTGAAAAGCAGGGATCTCTAGGGGAGCAATGTAATCAATGATAATAATTAATAATTTAATGTTAATGTTAATAATTGCTATAGACTGATTTTTAGCAAGAGTATATTACTTTAGAGTGGCTAACAATTTTAAGCTGTTCCATTATTCCGGCTAGTTTCATTCATATAGGGTGAATTCGATTCTCACGTTGGAATATCACAGACATTTCAGAGGAACCTGTGACACCCAGTAGAGTGGAAGGGCTAAAATTCTACTTTTTAGAATAAATTCCCGCATACTAAAACAATAAAACTGATCAATTATCAAGCCAGAGTTTAGCGTGAGCGAAACTTATAAGAAAATGTAATTAAGAAGAGGAAATTAGCCCGATTAAGATAGAAGAAAAATAATTAATATGAAGAACACTAAAAACAGAGGCGAAGAATGACCCCATAAATTTTGGGGGTAAATTTTCGTTTTAGGTACCGATGGCTTTTCCCCCTTCAAATTTATCCAAAATAGCATTATTTCTATGCAAATGTTTATGTTGAACTCAAACCAACAATTAGTTATTGAAGAAACTTACCTGTTTTGCTTTGAAAGTCCATAAAAAACGAACTATATCTCGCACTTTTTCTCTCTGGTAACTCTCACGAAGTCATCTAATTAAGTGCAGAATAACGCTCTACGTAGGCAGCAATTTTGGTCGAATTTCGTTCTTTACTGAAACTTCCGGTGATGTACTTCCTGTTTTGAGAGTAATAAGCGTAGAAATACAATAGTGCATTACTTTAATTACCGGAAGTACATCGCCGGAAGTATCAGTAAATGAAGAAAAACCGATAAAAAATTTGCCAAAATTCGATCACATGCGCAGTCCTTCATTCTGCAGTCCTTCATTCTACAGTTAATTACATGACTTCATGAGAGTTACGGGTGAGAAAAAGTGCAACATATAGTTCGTTTTTTTATGGACATTTAGATATAAAATGGTAAGATTCTTCAATAACTAACACTTGATTTGAGTTCAGCATATACATTTGCACAGAGATAATGCTATTTTGGATAAATCTGAAGGGGAAAAGCGACGGTACCTAAAACGAAAATTTACAATTTTGGGTACTTGCTTGGGTGTGAATAGGTGTTTGCTGCCGGCACGAGCTATACACGTGACCGTTGGGAAAAAAAGTGTGAAACAAAACCCATTACGTGAAGTTGTATGCGTCTAATTCTTATTTACAGTCACATAAACGATTTTTTTTTGTTGTTGTTGACGGATGACCCTGCCATTTAATTCTTTTCCAGTTCGCAAAATAAATTTATGTATTTCTTACCTCCTTTTGTAAATGTCATCATGCAAGCTTCTAGGATGAGGGTGGAGTTTTGGGAGTGGGGGAAGAAAAAAAGACAGCCTGAGGGATAGAGGCGAAAGTTTTTTCTAGAGGTGGTATGATCGGGAATGGGCGTTTTGTTGGTGACGATCGTCCGTCATGGTGACTTGTATTTTTATACAAAATCTGCCAGGTGCGAGTGCTCCCCTGGCGATCATCGTTTCTGCTCTTGCCATTCGATTCCTTTCTGTGGTCGACGATCAGTGCATGACGGAGGCCAAATCTCGCGGGAAAAAAGAACGAGAACTCGGTGGAGATCTGAGGTGTAATGGAAGATGAGGACATGGATGAATGAATGAGGGTTTATGGAGTACTGTATTAGACAAGGTGAAATTTTAATTTTGAAATGTTAATGTCGTTGAAGGGTCTGTAAGGAAGAACACACACTATCTATCTATCTATCTATCTATCTATCTATCTATCTCCTTCTTTTCATTTCTATCTATCCGTCTATATATCTGTCAAATTCTGTTCATATCTATCTATCTATCTATCTATCTATCTATCTATCTATCTATCTATCTTTATTACAAATTATATTTTAGAACATGTACATAATTTTTTTATATATATCCACGAGAAAGGTACGTTTGTTTCGACATTGAATCTTCAATGTCTCATGAGGTGATATGTAAAGTAATGGAAAGCCTTTTTCCTTATATTTGGTCAGTTTAGGTAGAGGTGTTGGTGGGGGTTAGTGATAGGGGAGTGTGTCTCTGACCGTTGGAATTTTGGAGAGGGTTTAGTTAAAGTGGCTGATTATTGAGAGTCTTTGACCTCTAGAGAGATTTAACGTTTTAAGTTTTATATCGTTTGGATTTCTTAAATATTCACAGCTTTATATATTATATATCGAGCACTGTTTTAAATTAATGTTTTGGACGTTGTAAGAATTCTTTCTTCGTTCTGCATTCACTCGGATATATATATATATATATATATATATATATATATAATTATATGGTTATGTCAATTTTTCATTGCTACATGGAAATTTCTATGTTTCGAGATTAATTCTCATCATCAGGCGATGCTGGTGTGGTTGTGCAGACGATTTACATTTAAATGGATTTGTCATTATATTTTATTATATTAAGCTCTATAATACTCATTATATTGAGCACTGTTTATAATAAAATAAATGCCAGAGCACTCAAATATAAAAAAAACCTTGAGCCCTCTTCACTTGGAATTATTTATATATACACCTTTACGTTTCTATTGTAGATCAAGTTTCCCATTCAGATTATTTTAGGTAAAATATTTGATAGAAATTCATCTAACCACTCATCCACCCACAATCTATCTATCTATCTATCTATCTATCTATCTATCTATCTATCTATCTATCTATCTATCTATCTATCTCATTCTGTTGATATCTATCTATCTATCTATCTATCTATCTATCTATCTATCTATCTATCTATCTATCTATCCCAGTCTGTTCGTATCTATCTATCTATCTATCTATCTATCTATCTATCTATCTATCTATCTATAACAGTATAGTATATAGCAAAAGTTTTCATTCTGTTATTTTACATCGTGCACTATATTATTACCACTAACAAACAATGATAGTTATAAATAAACTGTTAAATTTTTTTTTGTTGTTTTTTGGACAGAACCGATTATTATTTCAAGCTAAATTTTATAATGCTAGAAAAAATTTTGCTGGTTATACATTCGCATATTTTGAGAATTCTTTATTTCAAAACGATAATATATGTATTGTATAAAGAACGTTATGTGTAAAACGGTTTCACAGAGCTTGACTGCGCCGGAAAAGAATTAACGTTATTATTATTATTATGTCATTTTTCATCATATTTAGATTTCTGCATTGGTCTCACTACCAACCAAGTCTGCGGGGAGACCTAAGGCAGGTAGTGGCGTGTTGTTATGACTCCATTTCATGTTTTTTTATCCTCCCTATCATCCCCAGCATTACATAGATAACGTTTTCCTTAGTGTGTGGGCTGTACTTAATAATACAATTTTTTGTATATCTCTTAAGCTGGGGTTTCCAGGGATTCTTTCAATGTGTTGTTTTGTTCCATTTTTTATCATTCCAAGTGCACCTACTATCACTGGCACAACTCTTGTTTTCAATTTCCACATTTTTTCTATTTCAATTTCAATTTCCAGGTCTTTATATTTTGACAGTTTTTATTATTATTATTATTATTATTATTATTATTATTATTATTATTATTATTTTGTACGCATATTAAATATTTTCGGTGAAGTCAATCTCTGTGTTTGACACATGACATATTTTCTACGAAACCTGTATATTTATGTCCACTAACCGAATATTTATTTACATTTAAAATACATATTCCTTCCTAACGTTTCTTGGAATGTCGTCAGTCGTATCTGACACATATGTTTATATGCGAATAGAAGCGTTTATAAAATTGCAATTACGAAACCGAATGGTTACCTATATTATTATTAATATGTTTTTAATGCTAAGTCCATTTAGAATGTAAGCAACACAGGCTTTCCTCAGTTTTTTTTCATTGTTAGTGAAATATCAGGATTATTCTTGAGAAAAATCGTAGAGTGGTTGTTTCACCTTACTTTATCCATGGTTTTAAATGGAGAGTCGGTCTTCTACATTTGTTACCTCCATAGGCTCGAGTGCCCTTTCTACCCTTTTATTTAGCCTGTGCCGGGGGAAAGAAAAAAGAGATTCATGACTTTCTCAACGGAATTAGTGTGGAGTGAATAGACAAGCTTGGAACTTGAAGTCGGCTTTCCGATGCCACTAGAATACCCACATATTTACTGTTAGTTGTAATGCTCCTGGTAATAACTGAGATGATCAAAAGTATTCGAATAAAATTATTAGGAATTTTGGAGTGTTTCTCCAAAAATATGTTTCGGATAATTGACTATGTACACACAAAGTGTAAAAACGGAATTAAAGAAAATGTACTTCTTTCATACACGTTTCAATAAATGCGATGGATAAGAAAGATTTTGTGTTATAAACACAGAAGCAACCACACATATCTTCCATAAGAAAAAACCTTGTAGATAATAATGCAATTTTAAAAATATCTAGTTGTAACAGACAATGAAATATAATAGAAGCAATTTTAGGTATAACAAACTGCAGAATTTAACATATATATATATATATATATATATATATATATATATATATATATAGTTCTGAGCGTGCTGTAGTGAGTTTATGTGTTAAAATCGGGAAATTTGCTATATATTTTCTGAGACCAACTTGGGGTGAGATTATTAATATATATATATATATATATATATATATATATATATATATATAGTTCTGAGCGTGCTGTAGTGAGTTTATGTGTTAAAATCGGGAAACTTGCTATACATTTTCTGAGACCAACTTAGCGTTACCAGTGACGATCCCTTTCTTTTCTTCACAATGTGTGGCCATAGAGGCAATCCGGTCCTTGCGTCATACAAGAAATAACTTAAAGAGATGATGAATGAATTATGAAAGAAATATAATCGGTGCAAAGGAGAAACCCACTGTTCATCAAGTTTCGCAAAGAAGCCGACCTTTTTTTTCCCGGCTGGCCACAATTCCCATACGATTCATATTCTTGGCGTTGAATTTCCAAGAAATGTTTCCAATAAGCATAATAAAAAAAAAGCTATGGGATGAAAATTAGACTACTGATTATTGGGGGTTGATGATGAGAGGGCGCTCCATGACGTGGAGGACGTCTGTCTTTTTGAACGCATGGAGTATGTCACATATGTAATGATGCACGTAAACTTACATTATCCTAGCAAAAGCAAAACGAAAATTTGATTGGAACCCACGCTAAATATTATTTCAAGAAACTGTATTTTGCTATGGAAGATATTTCTCTAAAATGTTTCATGAACTAATATTATGTTAAAATTCTCTTGGTAAAATTAAAATCATCATTTAGTGAATTTTAAAAATAAAAACTCGTAGTCATAAAACATAGTGATTAATGTTCTAATTAAAGAAAGCCGACTATTTCAGATAATCAGCTATTTGTATTTAACTAATTAACTTTTCCTTAAAATAGTTCAATAGACAAAAATACCTTCTTCAACATGATCAGCAATTTGCATATAAATAGCTTCAAAATTCCTACTATTGTTTTCACGAACAAAATCTCTTATTCTACATGATCAGCTATTCGTGTTTAGATAATTCATGTTTTCTTAACCTGTTCCTTAGCCTGCTTTATATTCTACATTATCAGCTACACACATTTAAATAATCCACTTGTTTGTTAACCTGTTTCTTTAACCTATTTCTTATTCCACATGATCAGCTATTCGTATTTAGAAAATTCACATATTTTAACCTGTTTCTTTAACCTGTTTCTTATTCTACATGATCGTATTTAGATAATTCGCGTCTAGATAATTCACATTTTTATTAACCTGTTTTTAACCTGTTATATGTTCTACATGATCAGCTATGCGTATTTAAATAATTCACTTTTTTTGTTAACCTGTTTCTTTAAGCAGTTTCTAATTCTACATGATCGTATTTAGATAATTTGCATCTAGATAATTCACTTTTTTATTAACCTGTTTTTAACCTGTTATATGTTCTACATGATCAGCTATGCGTATTTAAATAATTCACTTTTTTTGTTAACCTGTTTCTTTAACCAGTTTCTAATTCTACATGATCGTATTTAAATAATTTGCATCTAGATAATTCACTTTTTTATTAACCTGTTTTTAACCTGTTATATGTTCTACATGATCAGCTATGCGTATTTAAATAATTCACTTTTTGTTAACCTGTTTTTTTAACCTGTAAAGTATTGTACATGATCAGCTATTCCCATTCAGATAATTCACTATTTTTAAACTGTTTCTCTAACCTGTAGCTTTTCTACATAATCAGCTATTCGGATTTAGATAATTTACTTTTTCTAAACCTGTTTCTCAATCTAGATGATCAGCTATTCGTATTAAAATAATTCACCTACTGTTTTTCTGTTTCTTTATCCTGTTCCTTATTCTACATGAACAGCTATTCGTATTTAGATGATTCACTATCTCTTAAACGCTTTCATTAACCTGTTTCTTATTCTACATCAACAGATATTTGTATTTAAATAATTCACTTTTTATTAACCTGTTTCTTTTAGCTAATTTTCTTCTACATGATCAGATATTCCTATTTAGATAATTCATTCATTTCTTAATCCCTCTCTTTAACCTGTTACATATTGTACATGAGCAGCTATTCGTAGTTCGATAATTCACTTTCTCTTAAGCTGTTTAGCTGATTGTTTCTTAGTCTACATGATCAGCTATGCAAAGTATTCACTTTTTTGTTAACCTATTTCTTTAACAAGCTTCTAATTCTACTTGGTCAGCTATTCGTGTTTAGATAAATCACCTTTTCTTAACCCGTTTCTTCAACCTGTTCTTATTTCTACATGATCAGCTATTCGTATTTAGATAATTCCTGTTTTCTGAACCTGTTTGTTTAACCTGTTTCTTATTCTACATGATCAGCTATTCAACTTTAAATAATTCACTTTTTTGTTAACCTCTCTCTGTAACCTGTTTTTTTTTAGTCTGTTTCTTATTCTACATGATCAGCTATTCGTATCTAAGTAATTCATTTTTTCGGTATCAGTTTTTTAACTTGTTTCATATTCTACATTATCAGCTATCCGTTGTTAAAAAGTTCACTTTTGTTGACCTGTTTCTTTAACCTGGTATTTTATTCTACATCATCGGCTTTTCGTATTTAAATAAATCACTTTTTTGTTAACCTGTTTTTTAACCTGTTTATTATTATACATGATCAGCTATTTGTATTTAGTGCATTAACTTTTCTTAAACTGTTTCTGTAAAATGTTCTTTATTTGACGTGAGCAGCTTTTCGTATTTAGATAATTCACTATTTTTAACCGGTTTCTCTAACCTGTTTCTTTTTCTACATGAGCAGTTATTCCTATTTAGATAATTCAATTTTTATTAAGCTGTTTCTTTAACCACTTTCTCATTCTAGATGATCAGCTATTCGTATTTAAATACTTCACTATTTTCTATACCGGTTCTATTTAACCGGTATCTCATTATGGATGATCAGCTAATCGTATTTAGACAATTAACTTTTTATTTACATGTTTCTTATTCTTCATGATCAGCTATTTGTATCTAAATAATTCAGTATTTGTTAACCTGTTTCTTCAACCTGTTACTTATTATACATGATCCGCTATTCGTATTTAGATAATTCACTTTTTTAACCTGTTGCCTTTTCTACATTTACAGCGATTCTTATTTTGATAATTCATTTTTTCTTAAACTGTTTCTTTAGGCAGTTTCATTTTCTAGATGATCAGCTAATCGTATTTAGATAATTCACTTTTTTCTTAACCTGTTTTTTATTCTACATGATCAGCTATTCATATTAAAATAATTCACTTTTTTGTTAACCTGTTTTTTTTAACCAACTTTCTTTTCTACATGATTAGCAATTCCTATTGAAAAAATTCACTATTTTTTAAACTGTTTTTTTTTAACCTGTTTCTTATTCTTGATGATCAGCTAATCGTATTCAGATAATTCACTGTTCTCTTAAACTGTTTCTTATTTTGCATGATCAGCTATTCGTATTTAAATAATTCACTTTTTTATTAACCTGTTTTTAACCTGTTATATGTTCTGCATGATCAGCTATTCATATTTAGATAATTTATTTTTTCAACCTGTTTCTTTAACCTCTTACGTATTTCACATGATCGTATATTCGTATTAAATATTTCGTTTGTTGTTAATCTGTTTCTTGTTCTACATGATCAGCTATTTGTATTTAAAGAATTCATTTTTTGTTAACCTGTTTCTTTACTCTGTTTCTTATACTACATGATCAGCTATTCGTTTTTAAATAATTCACTTCTTTATTAACCTGTTTCTTTATCATGTTTTTTATTCTACATGATCAGTCATTCGTATTTAAATAACTCACATTTTTGTTAACCTGTTTCTTTAACCTGTTTCTTGTTCTACATGATCATCTATACATATTTAGATTATTCACTTTTTCTTAAAATGTTTCTTTAAAATGTTTCTTATCCTACATGATCAGCTATTCGTATTTAAGCAATTCACATTTTTGTTAACCTGTTTCTTTAATTTGTTACTTATTCTACATGATTAGTTATTTCTATGTAGATGATTCATTTTCCTTTAACCTGTTTCTTATTCTATATGACAAGCTATTCGTTTTTCGATAATTCAGTTTTTCTGAACCTGTTTCTTTAAACAGTTTTATATTCTACAATATCAGATATTACTATTTTCGCAATTCATGTTTTCTGAAACTTATTCTACATGATCTGCGATTCATATTTATATATTTAATAAATTTGTAACCTATTTTTTATCCTGTTGGTTATTCTATATGATCAGCTATTCGTATTTAGATAATTCATATTTTTTAACCTGTTTCCCTAACCTGTTGCTTTTTCTACATGATCAGCTATTTGTATTTTGATAATTCACTTTTTCTTAACTTGTTTTTTTAACAACTTTCTTATTCTAGATTATCAGCTATTCGTATTTAAATAGGTCACTTTGTTGCATACCTGTTTTTTGTCTTGTTTCTTATTTTAGATGATCAGCTAATCATATTTAGATAATTCTCTTTTATCCTAACTTGTTTTTTATTCTACATTATTATCTATTCCTATTTAATTGATTCATTTTTTGTTATCCTGTTTCATTAACCAGTTTCTTATTTTAAATGATCAGCTATTCGTATTCAGATTATTTTCTTTTTCTTAACTTGTTTCTTTAACCTGTTTCTTTTTGTACATGATCATGTATTTGGATTTAAATACTTTGGTTTTTCTTAACCTGTTTCTTATTCTACATTATAAGCTATTCCTATTTAAATAATCTTTTTTGTTAACTTTTTTAACCTGTTTCTTATTCTACAGGATCTGCTACATGGATTTAGATAATTTACTTTCTTTTAAACCTGTTTCTTTAACATGTTTTTAAATGTTCTTTAACATGTTATTTAAATACGAATATATGATCATGTAGAATATGAAACAGGATAAAGAAACACAATGAGAAAAAGTGAATTATCTATATACGAATTGCTGATCATGTAGAATAAAAAATGGTTAAAGAAATAGTTTAACAAAAAAGTGAATTATTTAAATACAAAAAGCTGATCATGTAAAAGTGAATTTTTTAAATACGAATAGCTGATCATGTAAAACAAGTGAGTTGTCTAAATACGATAAACTGATCATCTAGAAAAAAAACAGGTTAAAAAAAGTAAACAAAAAATTGAATTATATAGATACGAATAGTTGATCATCTAGACTAAGAAACCGTTTAAAGAGACGTGAATTATTTGTATACGAATATCTGATCATGTAGAAAAAGCAACTGTTTAGAGAAACAGTTTTAAAAAAGTGAATTATCTAAATGAGAAAATATACGTATTTAGATAATTTACTTTTTCTTAACCGGTTTCTTTAACCGGTTTCTTATTGTACTCGATAATCTATGTGTATATAAAAAAATTCACTTTTTTTAACATGTTTCTTTAACCTGTTTTTATTCTGCATAATCAGTTATTCTTATTTACATAATTAATATTTTCTTAACCTGTTTCTTTAACGAGTTTCTTATTCTACATGAGCATCTATTTGTATTTAGTTAATTCATGTTTTCTTAACCAGTTTCTTATTCTACATGATACGTTATTCGTATTTAATTATTTCAATTTTTTGTTAACCGGTTTCTTTAACGTGTTTCTTATTCTACATGATCATCTATTTGTATTTAGCTAATTCATGTTTTTTTAACCAGTTTCTTATTCTACATGATCCATTATTCGTATTTAATTATTTCAATTTTTTGTTAACCGGTTTCTTTAACGAGTTTCTTATTCTACATGAGCATCTATTTGTATTTAGTTAATTCATGTTGTCTTAACCAGTTTCTTATTCTACATGATTTGTTATTCGTATTTAATTATTTCAATTTTTTGTTAACCGGTGTCTTTAAAGTGTTTCTTATTCTACATGATCATCTATTTGTATTTAGTTAATTCATGTTTTCTTAACCAGTTTCATATTCTACATGATCCGTTATTCGTATTTAATTATTTCAATTTTTTGTTAACCGGTTTCTTTAACGTGTTTCTTATTCTACATGATCATCTATTTGTATTTAGTTAATTCATGTTTTCTTAACCAGTTTCTTATTCTACATGATCCGTTATTCGTATTCAATTATTTCAATTTTTGTTAACCGGTTTCTTTAACGTGTTTCTTATTCTACATGATCATCTATTTGTATTTAGTTAATTCATGTTTTCTTAACCAGTTTCTTATTCTACATGATCCGTTATTCGTATTTAATTATTTCAATTTTTTGTTAACCGGTTTCTTTAACGTGTTTCTTATTCTACATGATCATCTATTTGTATTTAGTTAATTCATATGTTCTTAACCAGTTTCTTATTCTACATGATCCGTTATTCGTATTTAATTATTTCAATTTTTTGTTAACCTGTTTCTTTAAAGTGTTTCTTATTCTACATGATCATCTATTTGTATTTAGTTAATTCATGTTTTCTTAACCAGTTTCTTATTCTACATGATCCGTTATTCGTATTTAATTATTTCAATTTTTTGTTAACCTGTTTCTTTAAAGTGTTTCTTATTCTACATGATCATCTATTTGTATTTAGCTAATTCATATTTTCTTAACCAGTTTCTTATTCTACATGATCCGTTATTCGTATTTAATTATTTCAATTTTTTGTTAACCTGTTTCTTTAAAGTGTTTCTTATTCTACATGATCATCTATTTGTATTTAGCTAATTCATGTTTTCTTAACCAGTTTCTTATTCTACATGATCCGTTATTCGTATTTAATTATTTCAATTTTTTGTTAACCGGTTTCTTTAACGTGTTTCTTATTCTACATGATCATCTATTTGTATTTAGTTAATTCATGTTTTCTTAACCAGTTTCTTATTCTACATGATCCGTTATTCGTATTTAATTATTTCAATTTTTTGTTAACCTGTTTCTTTAAAGTGTTTCTTATTCTACATGATCATCTATTTGTATTTAGCTAATTCATGTTTTCTTAACCAGTTTCTTATTCTACATGATCCGTTATTCGTATTTAATTATTTCAATTTTTTGTTAACCGGTTTCTTTAAAGTGTTTCTTATTCTACATGATCATCTATTTGTATTTAGCTAATTCATGTTTTCTTAACCAGTTTCTTATTCTACATGATCCGTTATTCGTATTTAATTATTTCAATTTTTTGTTAACCGGTTTCTTTAACGTGTTTCTTATTTTACATGATCATCTATTTGTATTTAGTTAATTCATGTTTTCTTAACCAGTTTCTTATTCTACATGATCCGTTATTCGTATTTAATTATTTCAATTTTTTGTTAACCTGTTTCTTTAAAGTGTTTCTTATTCTACATGTTCAAGTTGAATTCCATGCATTCACTTCCGCGCAAATACCCTTGAGAAAAATAATAGGTTAAATAACAGGACAGATTGGCTTCTATAGCCTTGTCTGGCAGCCAGTCTACCTCAGAAAGCAACTGCAACCTACTGTGGGATAATCTTCTACCCAGTCAATCATGTCTCTTTCGAGATATTAATCCTAAGCGTGTATCATGTATGGCACTTAACTGACTGCTTGATCTTTAGCTCTATCTCAGTACTCACCGGACTCAGTGAGGATGTGTAGCACATGGTGTGGCACTGTTGTTGGTCAGTTGCCGTAGGAAACAGCTGACAAAGAACTATCCATTTTAAAAAATCAACGCTGACTAACGGAGGATTAATAAAAATGTTTGCAAGACAGATTTTATATTAGTTAATATGAATCCTATTTAAGACTTTTATTCAAAATCTTCTTATCATCTACATTCTAAAGGGTTAAAATATACTCTTGTAAAATCATTTTGACCTCAAAATATGGTTTATAGATAATGTTTCACTCTATCTGTTGTCGAGACTTAAAAGTAGAGTAAATCTATAACAAATATGTGTATTGTTAAATATTTAAAATATTTTTTTATTTTACAACTGCACCACACCGTTAAAACAAATCCTGCAGAAAACAAAGTCTTGTATAAACCAGCTACAACTTGTCGCTCAGCTGTCATTGAATGTTATCCATTTTCAGATATCATAGTTGACTAAAGCAGGGTTAATTTAGAATGGCTAGCTCATTCTCCAAATAAACCTCATATAATAAAACATTTACAAATGATTAATGCAAAATAATAACGCCTTGTAAAAATATAAACAATTTGTTTTTTATTTAAATATTTAACAACTTGAATCACAGTTGGATAATTTTTAAGAGCCTCTTTGGAAGTAAGATTCATCACGTCAAAACTCATGTAAACATTTAATGTCGTGTGTGGCAATCGTATTGTTTTAAATGTCGCATAGCTTTTACAAAAAATATCTAGAGAAGTTAATTTTTGATAGTGTTTTATTTTTTAGCTTGAATAGATGAGATTTTGTCATGCTAACCTTGAGCTTAAATCTGCAAAAATACTTCTAGAAGTAGCAAATAGTTTTAAAGCTCTACGTTAAATCACCAGAAACATTTTCTGTGAAATACTTAAAGTTTACATTGGAGAAAGTTTCAAGTGTCTCTCTAGAAATATATTCAAGTGCTAAAAGCAAAAGATCTATTCATATGTGTTTGATTAATAATAAGTCATTATTCTCTTTTAAAATTACATTTGTCGAATATATGTCTGAATTTCTGGGATTAGAATGTATGTCTGAATTTCTGGGATTAGAATATATGTTTGAATTTCTGGGATTAGAATGTCTGTCTGAATTTCTGGGATTAGAATTTCTGTCTGAATTTCTTGGATTAGAATGTCTGTCTGAATTTCTGGGATTAGAATATCTAAATTTCTGAGATTTGAAGTTATCATTATTTACGTTATTTGCACAATTGTCATCGCCTTTGTTGTTTCTACACTTGTGACCCCGTTCTTTATCTGACTTTTATTTTCGTTGAAGAAATTAAGGAACTAAGAAGCTTAACCGTTTGTTTAATCTTAATGATTTTACTCGTTTCATTGTCAGTCAGTAAAGTGCTATAAGTGATACACGCTTGGGCGTTCATGTCTCTTTCGAGATATGACTGACTGAGCAGAAGATTATCCCGCAGTAGGTTGCCATTACTTTCTGCGGTAGACTGGTTGCCAGAACACAGACTATCCTGTTATTTAACCTGTAACTGGAGGGAAGAGACGGATTAATACCTTTCCCAAGGGTATTTGCGCCTAACTGAATACAAGGAATTCAACTGGAATTTGAACTCAGCTCCCCGATGTCTCGTTCCGAGCCGATAACCACTGCACTACAACGTACATCCGTTTCATTGTTTGGTGAACTTGGTGAGATAATAATTAAGAGTATAATTCTCGGGTCTGGTATTACCGATTTAGATTCTGTGGAAATAAGACTAGCAGTTAAAGAGCAATACTAAATAAAAAAAACTTGGTGAGATATCTCCAGGCATGATCAGTGGAATGAGATTAAGGAGTTAATTTATAATCTATATTATTTAATAAAAAATTTTGGCTGTGTTGTTATATATATTAATCTTGAAATAAAAAAATGCATATTTTCA
This sequence comes from Ascarosepion bandense, assembly GCA_037127315.1. Classification (NCBI taxonomy): domain Eukaryota; kingdom Metazoa; phylum Mollusca; class Cephalopoda; order Sepiida; family Sepiidae; genus Ascarosepion; species Ascarosepion bandense. The sequence continues at coordinate 427,433 of JBBBDQ010000395.1, forward strand.
TAAACAAAATGTAAGGTGATATTGTTATTTAAATTCGAAAACAGTTTTTTTAAAAAATTTTTTTTTTTATAAGCGTTTCACCCCGAGCAAGGCATGTCACTGCCACTACTGTGCAGGGGGCTACGTAGAGTGGAGAAAGGCTGGTTAAATATAGGAAATAACAGAGGGTGGGTGAGAGGCGGGTGAGGATACCGAGAATGAGGGTTGGGTAGATGAGAGTGTTGTGAGAATAATTGGGAGTTAGTGTGATAGGTGTCTATTGACCCTACATTTAAACACCTGGAGATTGTAACTGTCGGGAAAGCAGACTTGTGGAAGGGAGTTCCACAGGCGGGAAGCGCGAGAAAAGAAGCTGTTGGAGTAGAATTTACGGTTACATCTTATTTGTTTAACTGTAAAAGGGTGGGACCTAGTTGCTAATCTAGTATCTCGTGTAAATTCGTGCTTAGGCGGCACCAGTGATCTAAGCTCATCGGAGCAGAAGCCATGAAAGTACTTGTAGAAGAGGCACAGGGAAGCTACATCACGCCGGTGTGAGAGCGGCTGCAGCCGGTCTGCCAAGTCAGTATCAACCACGTTACAGATCCTCCTTTGTATTTTGTCAAGAAGCCCAAGGAGAGCAGCAGGGGCACCCGACCAGATATGGCAGCAATATTCAATACACGGGCGGATGGTAGATTTGTATATGTGCAGAATAGTTTCAGGTGGGAAAAATTTCCGGGCCCTGCACAGATAGTGACTGCTTCCTTTGATATCAAATAGAGAATTACGAAGAATTTGAAAGTGATTCAGAATTTTTACCTTTGACTGTCTAATCGTGTTAGACCAGTTGTTGATGACTAAGAAAGACACGATGAAAATGGAAACTGAAGATGGCGAATATCAAATATCAAAAATGAACGACGAGCTACAGTTGACTAGCTGGACAAGCATTAAAACGTAAGACACTTCGAAGATTTCTGTAATATTATGTAATTGGAGTAGATAGACTAAACTATCGCCCGGTTCACTCTCCACCCACATCTATTGAACAGGTGAAGAGGCTCATCCCTTGTTTCCTGTTTAGGATGCGGTTTCCGGTTTTCTCTTTTCCAACCTTTTCACTCTTTTATTTTTTATTTTTTCAATTGGAGTAGATAGACTAAACTATCGCCCGGTTCACACTCCACCCACATCTATTGAACAGGTGACGAGGCTCATCCCTTGTTTCCTGTTTAGGATGCGGTTTCCGGTTTTCTATTTTCCATTCTTTATACCCTTACGTAGCCCCCTGCGCATCAGTGGCGTTATAGCCTTGCTTGGGGTGATATGATTAAAAAAAAAAAAAAGAAGACGCTGTGTATTTGTACATCAGAATAATATCACTTTGCTTGTATACTATTGCAGTCGTTGTATAGAGTGAATATTTATTGCCAGGTGTCCCGCTCCAAGTTAAAATGCCACAAGTTTACAGTCGGAATTGTGGCTTTTTATATATTTCTTGTGCTTTGCCAATAGTGGGGGGTTCTTCTGACAAGTTTACGTCGGTGTAATGACGTGTGTTTATCCAACATCTGGATACTTCGTCCAAACATTGACGGAGGGGAAAATGGCGTCTACGCAATAAACAGTGTTGAAATAGTTGAAATAATAGAAAAGTTAAGAGAGAGAGAGAGAGAGAGAGAGAGAGAGAGAATAAAAAAGGATAGGGTGAAGAGAGAGAAAGAAAGAGAGATGGAGATAAGTGTAGAGATAGAAAAGAAAAAGAGTAAAGGGTCAAGAGAGAAAGGGAGAGAGAGAGAGAAGAAGAAGAGAGATCGAGAAAAAGTGTAGCGATGGGAAAAGAAAAAGAATAAAGGATGAAGAAAGATAAAGATAAAATGTGTTAAGATAAAAAAGAAAAAAGAGTAACGAGTGAAGAGAGAGAAAGGGAGAGAGGGGGAAGACAGATCGAGAAAAAGTGTAGCGATAGAAAAAACAATAAAAGTTGAAGAGAAAGATAAAATGTGTTGAGATAAAAAGAATAAAGGGTGAAGAGAGAGAGAGAAAGAGAGTGAAAGAGAAAGAATGCGTATCGTGTGTGTGTGTGTGTGTGTGTGTGTGTGTGTTTATGTGTACAGACAGGAAAAGAGATGAGAAAGATAGAAAAAAAAAGAGAATGAAAAAAGAAAAAATACACTGATAAATAAAGACAGGGGACTTTGATTTTATACGTCAGTCATGTTGGTTATTTAATGTTGAGATTTGGTAGAGCACACAGGATCGAACCCACGACTCAGCAATGTTGCGTTGCCCAGAAAACCCTTGCTAACCATTCCCTCAGGCTGAGGCTCCTGAAATAGGCTTCGTTTTCTTCTACTATGATCTTTATTCCTTTAAACCTGGGCCATCATAGCTCTCCAATAATTCCTATCTCTTGTAGCTTTTAGCAGCGTTTGTCCACTTGCTAAGCCTCCCACCCCAATTTCAACCATCCATTCTCGTCACATGGGTGACCCGCTGTCTCCTTCTGTCTCTTTTGCTTTCGATATGTTTTGTGAGTGTTAGATTCGCCAAGCTCTCTTTCCTTACTATGTGTCTTAGAAATTTGAGCTATCACTTTCTGATCTAAACCTATTTATAAACGGAACTTTGTCTATGTGTATTTGTATGTGTGTGTGTGTGTCTGTGTGTGTGTGTCCGTTACTATAGACTCCGAGACGGCTGAACCGATTTTCTTGAAAATTTACACACTTGTACTATAAGCGTCTGCGAGTGTTCTTAGCTCGATTTTGTGTCGAGGTACCCCCGATAAATATCGAAAATCGATAATCGAAAAAAATCGGGTTATAGAAGGAGTGGTCCGATTTTAATCAAATTTGATGCACTCATAGACAAAGACATAAGAAACGTTATTTAGAAGTTTCAAGGTTGCTGTTCTTACAATAGTGTAGAAAATCGATAATATATATATATATAAGGCAAGATGTTTGTTTGTGTGTCTGTTTATCTGTCTGTATGTTTGTATTTTTTTCAGCCCTTTTATTTTAGTTTTTGCTTCGGGTTTGGCTCTAAGTAGGTATAATTGTAGTTCTTAGTCTCAGTCATGATACCATTTATTCAGAGGACTTATTTAACATCCAAAATTCAGTTTACGACGAAAAAACTTATTTGATATCGATGCTAGGAAATCAAAATTTGACTTACACCCATTCATTTTTCTTTCAGTCTACGGTTTCGCTTTAACTGGAAAACAACTATCGCTTTTTAGTCTTTCGTGCTAACGTCAAAAGAGTCTGAGCTCCAGGACCATGGATTAGTTTTAAAGTTTTCATTACACCCGCGCAACGCCGGGCTATACTGCTAGTTATATATAAAATTTAAAAAAATGATCTTAGTGAATTGACATGGGAAATACTGGCTCTACATCACGAATAATATATTTCTAGTCAATACCAGAGGATGGAGTTCAAGTGTAGATAAAAAACCACGAATCTGAATGCCTTTTATTTCTGTAGGCTCTACTTAAAAGCTTGAAATAATGCACATTTGTCTCTCGGTGTTTCATCGCTTTTAATCTTGTGTCACACTAAATTAAACTTTGTAATTACTAACACCGTCAATATTAGAGAGGGAGAATAAAAAGATAATGTGAAGAAGTTAAAAGAATGAAAAAGACTAAAAAATATAATGATAAATTACACACCTACCTACACTACCGGCCATAATTATTAGGCAACCCCAGTTTTTTTTAAAAAGAAATGATGTTTTTCATACTATTTTTAGTATTTATTGCCAAGTGGATAATTCTAAATGAAAGTAGAATGGTTCTTTTGTTATTATTACGTTGCAAAATTTTACAAAGCAAGGAAGCAAAGATGAACTCGTCAGAATCACCATTCATTCTCTTCTTTCTTTCTTTGATGAAACTGCAATATAAGTAATTATTAAATATTTATAAATTAATTTGATGCGCATGTTATTGTGCAGTATTAAAAAAGAACCATTCTATTTTCATCTACAATTATTCACTTGGCAATAAATACTAAAAAATAGTATGAAATACATCATTTTTTAAAACACTCGAGTGGTCTAATAATGATGGGCGGTAGTGTACCTTGTAATTTCTACACACACACAAACACACACACATATTTGAACAATAATAATTGTTAAAAGATAAAATTTAACACATATTGGGTTGTATATCAATAATTTTGTTTTATTTGTTAATCACTTCGACTAGTTTCGGTCAGCATGGTCATCATCAGGCGAAAAAGTCCTGCTTGTTAGTAGCAGCTAACTCAGTCAGTTAAGTGCCATACGTGATACACGCTTGGGCGATCATGTCTCGAAAGAGACATAACTGACTGGGCAGAAGATTATCCCACAGTAGGTTGCCATTGCTTTCTGCGGTAGACTGGTTGCCGACCAAGGCTATAGAACCCAATCTGTCCTGTTATTTAACCCATAACTGGAAGGAATAGACGGATTAATACCTTTCCCAAGTGTATCTGCGCGTAAGTGAATGCAATGAATTTAGCTGGAATTCGAAATCGGCTTCCCGATTTCTCGTTCCGAGCCGATATCCAATGCACCACAACGCACATCCTAACTACAGGAGTTAATAATGATAATCATTGAGGAAGTTAAACTTAGCCTGTAGTTTTCATTTGTTTTTTAATCTTGGTTTTTAATTTATTTATGGCCAGTTATGGGATTCGTCAAAAGGATATTAAGAAGGGAAGCGGGATACCGATGAATCTCAGATTTACCTCTTTAATTATTTAGGCAGCTTTATTGGGTCTTGGGAAGGGGATATGCATGTTATGGGCATGTTGTCCTTTAATTCTATTTTGTTGGGTTGCGTGTAATGTATGTATGTGTACATATTTGTGTATGAGTGCGTGTGAATGGGAGATCTGATCACCTCTGTAAGCATGTTTGTAAGGGCGAGTTTTATAACACAGAGATTCTTTATAATTAATCTCCAGTTTCTTATTAAAGTATTCCGAAACAAAATTAAACAGGAAAGAGATCTTCTTTACCAATAACACATGGAATTGTCATATAAAAATATAGTAGTCACTTGCTCGGTCTCAAGGTTTTATGTCCACTTTTCGCAAATATAAGAAACTTACGGTTTGATGAATTGGGTAAAAGCATAGTTTATAGTCAGGCATTTACAGATTTAAAATTATCAACACTTTTTTGCTGTTGACATGTACTTTCAAAATGTAAGCGATCATGGCTCTCCACATATTCCTTTCCTTTATTATCATCATTATCTGTAAATTGCCATGCAGTCTTTGGAAAAATCATTGTACGGTTGCCCACTGCCGTCTTTACGGTTTGAAATTCAATAAAGGACTTTTCATAGACATTCAAGGTTAGAGGCTCTAGTCTATCCTGCTATTTAACCCATATCTGGGGATGAAAAAGAGATGGTTTTTATGCCTTCTTACCCAGTGGCATTCTTGTGAAAGCATCAGTCAGTTAAGTGCCATACGTGATAAATGCTTAGGCGATCATGTCTCGAAAGAGACATGACTGACTGGGCAGAAAATTTTTCCGCAGTAGGTTGCCATTATTTCTGCAGTAGACTGGTTTCCAACTAGGCTAAAAACCCAATCTGTCTTTTTATTTTACCCATAGCTGGAGGGAAGTGACGGATTAATACCTTTCCCAAGAGTATTTGCGCGTAAGTGAATTGCAAGGAATTCAACTGGAATTCGAACTCAATTCTCCGATTTCTCTTTTTCCGAGCGGAAAATATAGAATATAGACGTACAGAAAGCTACGGTAGATTTCTGTCTGAATTTTTTAAATGGAGGAGTTACCATTATTTACATTATTTGTATGCTGTCTATTGCACACATCATTGTTGTTGCTATCAAAGCGTTTCAATCGTTGTTCTATCTGTCCTTCATCAAGTGTATGTCGATCCGGGTGACTTACAGTATGTAGTTAGATCCAGTGGAAACAGAGCAAGCAATAACCGATCAGTACTAAAAATAAGAACTAGACCAGATGTCACTAGAGATGGACAGCGGGGCGAAAACAATCTTGTAGCTTAAATGAAATGCGCTGTTCAAAATTCCATGTATGTTCCCTAATGAAGGCAGGGGAGCCCAACGTCCGAAAGGTTGTGATAACAAAAGCACAGTTGAGGACAATAATTTGCATGCAATTAATGCAAAGTAAATATTTGAAATTGCTTAATAAGGCGAATATATCAGTTTTATTTGCTCATTCTCTGTAACGGTTACACTCATATCAGGCTGAAAATCCGGTTTCTGTGCAATCACCAAAGTTAAACAACGTCGAGACTGGTCAGTACCTAAATTAGTGACCGCTTGGGAATAAGAATTGCTGTAAACTTAGATGTGCAGATGGTGTAATGGATGATGGCCTGACATTGTTAATTGGAGAGCCGAGTTCAAATTCGAGTCGAATTCGTTATATTCACTTATGAGCAGGTAATATATGAAACCGTCAATCTTTCCTTGTTATTGTTTAACTAGCAGTATAGCCCGGCGTTGCTCGGGTGTAATGAAAGCTTTAAAACTAATCCATGATCCTGGAGCTAAAAATCTTTGGATGTTGGCACGAAAGGCTAAAAATCAATAGTTGTTTCCAGTTAAAGCGAAACCGTAGACTGAAAGAAAAATGAATGGATGTAAGTCAAATTTTGATTTCCTGGTATCGATATCAAATAAGTTTTTTCGTCGTAAACTGAAATTTGAAGGCTAAATAAGTCCTCTGATTAAAAGGTATCATAGCTCAGACTAAGAACTACAATTATACCTACTTAGAGCCAAACCCGAAGCAAAAACTAAAAAAAAAGGGCTGAAAAAATTACAGACATACAGACAGATAAACAGACACACACACACAAACATCTTGTCTTATATATATATTATCGATTTTCTGCAGTATTGTAAGAACGGCAACCTTGAAACATCTGAATATCGTTTCTTATCTCTTTGTCTATGAGTGTATCAAATTTGATTAAAATCGGACCACTCTTTCTATAACCCGATTTTTTCGATTATCGATTTTCGATATTTATCGGGGTACCTCGACACAAAATCTAGCTAAGAACACTCGCAGACGCTTATAGTACAAGTGTGTAAATTTTCAAGAAAATCGGTTCAGCCGTTTCGGAGTCTATAGGTAACGGACACACACACACACACACACACACACACACACACACACACACACTGTTTATAAATAAGTTTTGATCGTAGGGAATTCTGTCTCCAGTTTTGCTTTTACTAATACGCGGCATTAATAATAGCCTTTGTGTTCTTTTCCTTTTTTGACAAAAAATTCTATTCATCGATCTTAAATTTAAATATTTTTTAATGCTACATATCTCCAGATTTTCGACAAAATTCTTTTTGTAATCGATCCTCACCTGTCGTCTTAAATTCTGAAACTGCTGTCACGTGGCTTCCAACTGTCTTTCTTAAAAAATATTTCCATCGCAATTGTTCTGACAAGATTTCTTGCTTGGTATCTCGACTACATGAATTTAATTGTGCTACTAGATTGGCAACTTGGTTTCAACGTTTTACTGTTGAACTAGTTAAATACAATTATTAATATTAATATTATTAATAGTTAAATACAACCGTATGTTTCGTTGTAACAGTTTCTTTTCCCGCCTATGGAACTCCATTCCGATTTCTTGCTTCTTTAATCTTCAAAAATACTATTTAAATGCAACGCCAATCGTCAATCAAGAAAGGAAAATGGTCAGTTTTGTTAATATTTCAATGTTATCCATATTATTAATAAAAACATGCTTCACGACCTCCCAGATGAGATCAAGTCCCAAGTAGGCATCTACGCAGATGACACTACAATATACTCCCGCACCAGTAAGAAACCTGTCGTGGCGGACAGACATAATCTCGCTGCTGACCTTGAACAGGTTCTACACTCTGTGGTGAACTGGGGTAAGAAGTGGCTTGTCAGCTTCAATTCGTCTAAGACCAAGCTGTTGTCTGTCAACCATTACAGGCAACCTCTCCTGCCTTCCATAATATTAATATTACTAATAGTTAAATACAACCGTATATTTCGTTGTAACAGTTTCTTTTCTCGTCTATGGAACTCCATTCCGATTTCTTGCTTCTTTAATCTTCAAAAATACTATTTACATGCAACGCCAATCGTCATCTCTCTTCCTTGGCCATTTTCTTTTCTCTCTTCTCATCCGCTTTTACTCCTTGTATCTGTGGACCATATTTCTTATATATTTTTCCGAAATGAACTTTAAAGTTCTTCTTTATTTGAGAAAGATTATTCGTAATTTAGAGAAGTTGATCATTAACATTAATCGAAACAAAACGACTGTTTTTTTTAAAATAAAATTTGTTTGAAAAAGAATTTCTGCCTAAAAACACAGAATATATATATATATATATATATATATATATATATATATATATATATATATATATATAAGTCCTTCAAATAATTGCAAATTAGCTTGAGAAGCCTCTATAGAATTAACTTAAAAAATCTACGATTATATGCAATAATAAATACAATATTTGATTTCTGGTGCAATGGATATCGGCTCAGAATGAGAAATAAGGGATCTGCGTTCGAATTCCAGTTAAATTCGTTGCAAATACCCTTGGTAAAGGTGTTAATCCGTCTTTTCTCCCTCCAGCTATTGGTTAAACAGGAGAACAGCTTTGATTTTACAACCTTGGCTGGTAATCAGTCCGCTGCAGAAAGAAATAGCAACCTACTGCAGAAAAATCTTCTGTCTATTCAGTCATGGATCGTAATAAATAAGTATGTATCACGTATGGCATTTAACTATCTAAGTTTTAAACTGTCCGAATTTTTAAAATTATTTATCTATATGTAGATCCACAAAGTTTCCACCTGAAACTCTATAGGTTCCATATAAACGAGTTTCAGCAGGGAATTGCTGAATGCTATGTTGACAGCCATATGAAAGTCTTGATTTTATGAGGCTATTTATAAACATGACTCGAGTTTTTTTGTGTTAATATTTTGGGTTTGTAGCAATTTGCGGTATTTGGCGAAACTACCTGTCATAGCCTATAAATAAACTACCTGTCATAGCCTATAAATAAACTACCTGTCATAGCCTATAAATAAACTACCTCTGTCATAGCCTATAAATAAACTACCTCTGTCATAGCCTATTCTATGTTCAGTTTAGTTATTCCCTATACTAAATTTGTTATAACTGGCTATGGTCAATTTTTTTTTATAAATGACTATATGTAAAATTATTATGTGACTATTGCTAAATCATATACATCTTCTCAAAAGCTACTCTCAAAAAAACAGGACTTATACACAAGTGAGCACGATATATCCCATTTTTGAAAGACGAAGAAAATAGTAAAGTGGAGAGTAAAAGAAAAGGTCTATAAAAATGATCTAAGTTTTCTCGCAGGCATTTTGCAAGTTTTAGTATTTCAAATAGATTTTCAAAGTAGATTAATATGAATTTTTATATAACCATCACGACCCCCGAATGCGTAAATATGCTCGGGGGCTTGCATGTATGTCCCTGATGTTAGAGACAGGGTTAGTGGTAGTGAGGGTAGTGCCTGGAGCATGTGTGGACATATGTTCAGTTGTGCATGCGCACCGCTTGGTGTCTCGTCAGAGGGTCACGGGTCACGTGGTTTTACAAAGAACTAACATATGTTTCTCTTGTACACAGCAACGGTGTCTGGAGATTGAGTGTTTAACATTATTTCTCTATCCCGCCCGGGAAAATCAACTCCAACTCGACCACAAAGTTAAGAAAGAAAAAAAAAGTAAAACTTGCCGTTGAAATAATGGCAAAATATTATGTTGAGTTGTTTAAATGTCATTATATTGTTCTTAAAACGGACAATATTACGAAAATAGTAATATGCACTCAATGGTGGCGAAAGTCTAGCTTGTAACTTCCAATACCTCCTAAAACCAAGCTAGAAACGCTTCATCGTCACTGAGACGACTCTGAATTTACATCAGCCGTGATGGACGGTTGCACTCTCAATGAGGCACATGAGATCAAGTTCATCCCAGACCTCAGGTAAAACTCGTATTCGCTATGCATCGGTCGGTTCCTTGTATTGTTTGAAAAAGTACCTGTCTCCTTCCGTCATGTTTTATCTTTACAAGCATCAGATCAACCCAGAAATTCAGTATAGCTGCCACATCTGGACTGAAGCTGCCCATTCTTCACTTTCCAGCATTGTCAGAGTTTGAAACCTTTTACTCAGAGGTGTCGGGAGGAGTGACTTTTCACCATATAGCCCTCTTACTCCAGCGTCGTAAACCTGTCGCTACTTCCACAGCAAATATTTCGACCAGCTCTCTTCTTTTGCGCCAGTGACTCAAACGTTTATAAACAAGACCCGCTTTACCATGTCTAAATGGTTGAATGACCATCATTTCATACGTATTTCTTCTGTGAGAAGGGCGTGCTACACCGAAAGCTTCTTCTCGATAACAGTAATTTGTTTTAGAATAAACAACCACATGGATCTTTTGTCAAGTCTAGGGGGGATCGTTACCTATCCGCTATATCCTTGTAATTTTCATTTCCTACTTTTTCCTCTTACGTTCATATCACACACTTCATTCAGTAACCCTCTCTCCTGAGTGACTTTCCGGGCTTGTATTGGGTGACATTTAATAATAATGATGTTGTGGGCGCGTACCTACTGACACTTATGGACTCTCCCAGTCATTATTTAAACCATAAGATTTTTACTCTCAGGAAGGTCTTCCGGGCTACTACTTTGTCACTGTCAGCCCTCTGCCTTCGGGTAGAGGGCGCTCTCTGCTTCCGAGCGGAGAGCAGTAGCCCAGTCGTGGTTCCGCCGAAGGGTAGAAGCACGACTGGGCAAAAATAGGCAGGTATTTTTTGGCCGGGCCATATAGCCCGGAAATCCCACTTCTAACTGACCATGTTTCACATGTTGCCCTTAGTGGGAGGGACAACTAAATATAGTAGTTCCGGGAGCAGCCCGCCATGTAGGAGTGGCTTACTGCCATTCTTGTAGTTATATTTTCTTTGTTAAATACGAAATGTTAAAACTATTATCCGTTGCCCGAGTTATTCTTTCCTGGCCGCACAATCGAATCCACATTAAATTGCTCTATAGCTATCAAATGTCGAATACAGGCCCATCAGTAGATATTCCTTTTACGGTTTTTTATAACTTTAAAATGCATACGAAATTTATGGACACCCTGTATATATATATATATATATATATATATATATATATATATATATATATATAGATAGATAGATAGATAGATAGATAGATATGATGAAGATATAGTTTGAATTGTATGTTATATTTTGGGTTAAAGCGCTCAATATCAACGGATAAATCGTATGTAAATATAAAATGGACACTGAGTTTAACGTCCAGCGGTGTTTTATGATGAAACGCAATCTTCTGTTATATATATATATATATATAAAGCAACAATATGAACAGTTTGGTACTCCTACCGAACCGAAAATGTAAGAACGCTGGAAAAACGAAATAAAAAGTTAATAAAATATTTCTTGTCTATCATATTTAACGAAAGATGTTTAAAAGAAAGGTTGATGTCCAAATGTACATTAATTATATATATATATATATATATATATATATATATATATATATATGTGTGTGTGTGTGTGTGTGTGTGTTTGTTTATAACATTTTTTTTATTCGTAGAACTTTTTTTACAAAAGGGGTGCTGATCGTTTCTCTGGGAGACTCCTGAGATTTATGGTTCTGCTCGTGTTATATCATTCTTTTTAATTTATGCACAGCTTGGAATAGAAAAATGGAAAACGGAGTTGGGTTTCTTATAGTCACTTACGCGCAAATAACCCTGAAAAAATATGAATCCACCTCTTCTCCCCATGCTATGTGTTAATTATCAGGACTTATATCAGTAAAATCATTATTCTCTCTCAAAATATTTTTACATTCTGAAAGTATTTTATGCCTGCAAAAACCTGTAAAAATTTGATAAACCGTAAAACAAATCAATCTTATTTTATAAGTTATTTCCTCTCGATATATAAAGTTTTGAGAACTTTTATATTTTCTGAAGAAAGAATATCTTTTTAACACACACACACACATATATATATATATATATAAAATTGCACATACGTACATAGAACCTATCTCACATATTTATAAGTCTACGACGCTTTGAATACTGCAGTCAGATATAGTCTGGTCTCCGGCGATATATTTAGATAAAATCCAAAGAAAAAACTGCAATATTATTGGTCCTGACATGATATCTCTGCTTCAGTTATATTCCCACTGCTGTAACTGTTTCCATAAATAGTTTCATGGTAATTGTTCTGATGAACGTACCTCTATGCTACCTAAACTACATGAATTTAAGCTTAGTACTAGATTGGCGACAAGGTCTCATGATTTTACGGCTGATATGAAACCGAAAGCTCTATGCTAACAGTTCCTTCGTACTTCTAACGTGTGGAACTCTTCCTGCTTCTTGCTTCATGTTAAGTTTGATCTTCAAAAATTTAAATGTAATGTCAATTAGAATCTACTGTTTTTTAATTCTTGTCCATTTATTGTTCTCTCTCTTTAATAGTGTTTTTTTGCTTTCACATATTCTCTAACGATAAGTAGCACACTACCTCTTCGTGGCTTTATTGTTCTGGCTGGGTTAAAATGAATCATTGTATATATATATATATATATATATATATATATATATATATTGAGATGAAAAATCAACACATAATTAAACGCTATAAATCCAGATTTTATTTCAGCAATGTCAAAAAAAAAGAAAAAAAAAAAGAAATACATTTATTTACGATATATTTGCTCCGGAAAATATACATTGAGCTCTCTATTTTTATCTAATTGATAATTTATATTACTTAGATATCAATATCTGGATTATCCACTCCGTTTAACGAGCTACCATATATATATATATATATATATATATATCAGATTATATATATATGTACATATACATGATTTATCAATCTCTGCAATCTCTGCAATTTAACATTTGGTTAACATCATCCCAACATTCTCGATGGCATGGTCCGTATGTTTTTCAGACAGTATCTCTATTATAACTCATTTTCTAGCAGTTATAATATTTAAATATTGCTTAGTGTACTCGCCGTGACGTCTGTTAGCAATACACTAGACTGTCTCCAATGAGGTTTCATACTCACTTGGAGTTTTTTATTTAAGCATCTAAACTAGTTCACGGGGCGGGGGGTATTTTCTTCACAACAATCTCTCTTTCTCTCTCTCTCTGTCTCTCTATCTATCTATCTATCTGATTATACCTATTGTCTTTTATTCATATCTGTTTCTGAATGTCCGTATCTATCTATCTATCTATCTATCTATCTATCTATCTATCTATCTATCTATCTATCTATCTATGTTTTTAGCGAGCTAAGGTAGATAGATATCAAACAGTGACGTTGCCCAATGACCCTACTATACAGCAATTTACAATGTTACTCTGTCTTTAACGTTGCAAATACGTTACCTTACAACGTTACATTAACTGAATATGGATAATGATTTCAAAGAAGACATTATTATATACTTTTATTATTAAAATTAGTGATTCTAAGTTTTAAAAAATAGAAAATTTTAAAACTTCCTATATGGAATGTGTAATTTTCAAAAGCTAAGTAAATTATTAAGAACCCGCAAATTTTGTTACAAGCAAAGAAAAAATGTTACGTAATATCAGTCTTTCAATATGAATGCTAGACAATCTTCTCACTGATGAAGTAACTTGAAGTAATAGAAATGTGGTTCTACTGGAGTATACTGAAAATACCATGGACAGAACATACAATCAATGAGAAAGTTATAGAGAAAATGGAAAATAAAAGAACTTTTATACTTAACATCAGAAAGAGACACCTGAAACCTCTAGGGCAAGTAATCAGGAAAAACTTGGAAAAATTGATACACACAGGATAGATTAAAGGCAAGCTCGACAGATGAAGACAACACCTAACGTACCTGGTAAATAAATGGCGGAACCATAACAAAAAAAAAACATTTATAGGTGAGTTTGTAATTGACTTGACGCATCGTGTATATTAGGTGTATGGGTAGGTTTTGAAGTCTATCACAATGCGTTTAGTAAAATAAAGGAAGGTAAAGAAGGTGTTGGGTATGACCTATTTATTATTCATTAATATTTAGGGATCACAATCTACGAGCGGACGTGAAATCAAGCTCTCTTATCATTCTGAAGATTAAACTTTGATCTCGAAATATGGATGAATAATAAATAGGTAATACCCAACACATTATCTACCTTCTTTTATTTTACTAAAGGCATTGTGATAGCCTTCAAATACCTACCCATACATCAAACATTTATACGATTTACAGAGGACAGAAAATTGTGGAGAGGCATGACCGCCAACGTCATATAGAAGAAGATTTATATTGTTAAACGAAGGTAAAGTATTCTGATGCTGACTTTTTCAGCTATAGCACTTCGCAGCGTTATTATAACGCCGTGACAAGCGAAATCAGTTTGGTTTCAAGAAAATAGTTGATTGCAAAAACGTTACAAAAACATCGCCATATGTCTCCCAGTTTTATAATTTTGCTCTCAATCTGTTCATATATAGTATGCATGTATGGGTGCATGGCCGAGGTGTTAGAACGTTCGCTTTCTGATTATGAGGCCCGGTTTCGAATCTCATCATGGCCGATTAGTCATGAAAGTCAGCTTTTGATGTTATCGGTTTGGAGGAGGCGATCCCAGCGTGCGGCATCTTTGGAAAGTACCTTGTGAGTGAAGTTTGGGTTGATGGCTCTTTTTAAGGTTGCTGTCGATGGTTGTGCTAGCTCGAAGCCACAAGTCAAATCCAGGTTTTGGTCTTGTTCAGACTGCTGTCCAAGCTAGATAACGCGCTTTCACCCCCACAAACTATTACTAACGTCCGATCAGTATAGTTGCATTATAAACCATCGTCACAAGTGGGCCTGGGGATTAGCTAGCCGATCCTTACTGGGTGTTCCATACTCTTGGTCTTGTGCCACATCTAAGCTGCGCTTAGAAAATCACCAGGGCACTTCGGCGTGGTGTAATTGTTAGCATGCTTGTCTCGCTAGAACCTATTTCAACTGAGTAGTGAGTTCGATCCCTACTGCGTGCCCCATACTTTCGGCCTTGTGCCACATCTTAGCAGCGTTTAGAGTATCAACTATCTACGTAACTTCAATAGATTTTAGTACAACGCCCCTTCCAACACCCGAAGTTTATTCTGTACCAAGCATATTAGTATGAAATTTTATAACTTAGCCTTTTAATGCTGATATAAATCAATAACTGAACCAATTCATGTAAGTAAGCGATTCTTGCCTCATGGGTGTCAAATATTCCAAGCCGTCTTCCCTCATTATACATCTTAGAAATGTTACCTGTTTCTTTCTTATGCTCGGTATATGGCATTCTCAGCATCCTTCTGTCGAGCTAAATTTCTACTACTTCAACTTCCAGTACAAACACCGAATTTTGCAACGTTCGATCCTGGTCTGTACCTTGATAGGTGACCGCGTAATAATACAAGGTGATGTAAGCTTGAATGTGCTGCTGGTGTGATAGATAATGGCGTGGTATTGTTAATAGGAGAGCCGAGTTCCAATTCCCATTGAGTTCGTTATATAAACTTACGCATAAATACCCTTGGGAAAGATATGAATCCCCATTTACCCCACTTGTATGGGTTAACTAGTAAGATTTGTATTACTAAATTATTATATACCACAAAAATTCTTGCAGTTTAAAACAATATTTTCAGATTTTAAATAACCTGAAAAGGGTTGATAATCATTAAAAAATGAATCAATCAATGTTTACAGCAAGGAGATTCTGAGAGATCTACAAGTGCTAACAGAATTTATAACTAGCGGGCACAACGTAAGTTAGGCAGATGACACAGTGCTGATAACTGACACAAAAAAGGAAACTATGTGAATTCTTACGATAGATAATGAAAGTAAGTCAGAAGAAAGGACTAAACATCAGTTGCAAAAAATCAGAATATATGGTTTTCAGTATGAAGAACATCTCAAGACGCGAGGTAAGAATTCAGTCAGTTAAGTGCCATACGTGATACACGCTTTGGGCGATCATGTCTCGAAAGAGACATGACTGAATGGGCAAAAGGTAATCCCGCAGTAGGTTGCCATTGCTTTCTGCGGTAGACTGGTTGCCAGCCAAGGCTATAGAACTCAATCTGTCCTGTTATTTAACCCAAAACTGAAAGGAAGAGATTAATACCTTTCCCAAGGGTATTTTCGCGTAAGTGAATGCACTGAACTGGAATTCGAACTCGGCTAACCCGTTTTCTCGTTCCGAGCCGATATCCACTGCACCACAGCGCACAGACGTGCGGTAAGAATTAGAGATGCCTAATTTAAGTACGAAACATTAAGTATCTGTGAATGTTTTGACAGATGACAGAAAATGTGACACTGAAATGTGAAGTGGTTTTAAGCCATGTCTAAAACGAATAAATACTAAAACGAATTACTTGCTATCGCATATGGATCTTCAAATTTCTAAGTGCCAGAACGTGGAGCAGTCTAGCACTTACATTCAAAGCGTGGTAGCTGGTAAATTATCCGACGGTTCGTTTTATACGATTTTATATATGTTTCTTTTCACGACTCGAATTTTCATGGAAAACGCAATCTTCTGGTACTGAGTATGAAACTGACCTTTACATATTTTAAAATTTAAAAAAAATATCTTGTTAACGCAATGTTGCCGCAGTTCAGGTATTATACAGAAGTTATTGTCAAAAAGAAACTATTTTAAATAGACTAGGATTAATGTATTTTTTTAACATTTTCTATTAAAATAAACGCACCTATAACTATAAAAATGTACGTTACCTCATACACACACACACACACACACACACACACACACACACACACACACATATATATATATATATATATATATATATATATATATATATATATATATTGTTTCAAGAAGTGTCGAAACAAAATAGCTACTTTGTAGTGATGTAATAACAGATTTATGACAGAAATTTTAAATAAATATTATTTGCTCTACTTTGTATTGAGCACTTTTTAAAGAATATTGTTTTTTGGATACGGAATATTATTCCATCCATACCAACCTTATATATATATATATATATATATATATATATATATAGGGAGAGGGAAAACGAGAAGGAGATAATGTAGTCATTGTTTTTAAATATTGGGAATATTTTGAATGTTGATTCGCAAGACGAACCGCACAAACAGCATCACCACGACTCCAGCCATTAATGAATCTACCGGTTCATAAATCTGAATGATTGCGTGAGGTCTTCTGTATTCTTCGTCTCCCACTTTGCATTTACGCACAATGCATTTTTTCGAAACAGCTGCAGTTTTCAAAACAAGCAGTCGGCTTTGGCTGTCGAACTGCAGGAGATTCACTGAGAGCCGCAGGCCAAATACAAATAAACTTTGACAATATACACGCAGCTGTTGGCGACGTGGAAAATGCGTTTTTTAATTCAAACACTATATATATATATATATATATATAGTGTTTGATATATATTTATATATATATAGTGTTTGATATATATTTATATATATATAGTGTTTGATATATATATATATATATATATATATATATATATATCGAAGTGTTTGATATATATATATATATATATATATATATCAAAGTGTTTGATATATATATATATATATAAATATATATCAAACACTATATATATATATATCAAACACTATGTATATATATATATATATATGTGTGTGTGTGTGTGTGTGTGTGTGTGTGTGTGTGTGTGTGAGTGCGTGCGCGTATTTGTTTACAAATAGAAATTATTTTAGATGATTTATTTTATGGATGTCCCAGAAATAAGAATATATAATATAAGATATATATATATATATATATATATAATAGAAATAAAGAATGAATTTAAAAAACGGGATTAAATCAGACAGAATGCTTTAATAAGAAAAAAAAATAAGAATAGCTTAATAAATTTCACACGTTTTGATACTTTCATTCTTCATCAGAATTCTTTTTTATTTTTGGTGGGAGGCGAATGAGGGGAACGTGGGGAATATTTCGGCTTTTCGAATTCTATGCTCTTTGTTTTCATTGGTCAATTAGGTATCGCATGTTCATATTTTGTCGCGTTTATTGTCTGTGTTGGAGAGAGTTTGTGTTTGAACGAGATATACGCCCACTAGAATTCATGCACTATGATTGCTGTGGAGTTATATGTTATCGAACTGTTGCAATATAATAAAGACCTGATTGGGTGGAGTAACCATTATAGAGGACCAAACAGAATGGCACAATAGCTACTATAATCCGCTGAGGAAGAGAATGAAAGAGTGAGAGAGAGAGAGAGAGAGAGAGAGAGAGAGAGAGAATGAGAGAGAGGATGAGTAAGAAAGAGAGGGAGATAGAGAAAGAGAGAGTGATTGAAGGATAGATGGATGATAAATACATAGACAGTCATATAGCAATGCATATGTACACATATTTTTATATTAGATCGAAAGTTATTTTTGTGGATACGCGTGCTTGAAAAGACGCCCAGTTTTTTTAAAACAGTGTGTATTACATAAATCAGCCTGCGCACTCTAAAAAAACTAATAAAAAAATGTGCTCCCTGGCAGAGTTCGAAGCTGCAACCCATTTGTAGGGTAAGCCATCATTTGATTCGGCGTGTTAGAAATCGTTCGGCTTTAGCAAGATTTCATTTTAAAACTTTTTTAAAGAATGCACATGTCCTCGTTCATTTATTCTCGGGAGCCCATATCTGCTTATTTAAAACAATAAAAATGTTTTATTAAAAATAGCCATTGTTTCTTTTTTTTTTCACAATGATGTTAACCCTGTACAAGGCCCGACGACCATTCGAGGTAGGGGACTACAAAGTTAGAGGCAAGGTATATACGGATATGAAGGGCACAGAATATATGGATATGTCGGGCACAATTAACAAGTTCAGGCTGTAATAATCAGGGAAAGATTGTCTTGAATGTCGGTTCCACGAGGCAGTGGTTCATGGGAAGATTCTGTTTGACTAGAACATATATCTCACCAATGAAATAAGAATAGAAGAATAGTGGTTTCCTATAATATGCTTGGCATGGCGGGTCTTAGCCCTGAAAGTTAGGACTGGTGGAACTATATAGTTCGTTTGAACACTTTCCACTGAAATAGCGATAGAACAGCAAGGGGCTTGCGAAGTTTCGTTTGTGAGACAGGGGTTGCATAGTGGGAAATAATTTGTCACTGACAACGAGGTGGAGACACTTTTAGACTCTATCGAGATTGGAAAGTGAAGACAGGGCAGCTGTCGCCCATATATGGCTAAAATATTCGAGTTTAGGCCTGATTTGACTCTTGTACATCATCCCAACTTCATACCGAAGAAATAACAACGACAACCTATATATGTGCACATACGCACACATACAGGTGAAGACACACACGCATACGCATATAGACGCACACACGTGCACACGCACAGAAAGATTTCATCAGTTTACAGTTGAAATGGCTAGATATGACCGCAAGTTTTATGCTAACAGTTCCTTCTCTCGTGCTGCACTATTGTAGAAATCTCTTCCGGTTTCTTGCCTTCCAGTCAATTTTGATATTCAAAAATTTAAATGCAATGTCAGTCGTTATTTTCTGTCTTCTAGATTCTTGTTCTTTTATTGTATCTCTTTAATAATGTTTAAATTTCTCTTATTCTTTAATAATGTTTAAATTTCTCTTATTCTTTAATAATGTTTAAATTTCTCGTATTCTTTAATAATGTTTAAATTTCTCTTATTCTTTAATAATGTTTAAATTTCTCTTATTCTTTAATACTCGTTGACCTCTTGTGACTTTGACTTTGGTTGAAATGATTAAAAAATCTACCTAGCCAGCTTGAGTAAATAAATGGCAGAAAATGGTTTAAATAGCAAAAAGACAAAACTTCTTTTCCTTCTTCTATGTGTCCTGTTCTTTCGGGACGTAGGCGATCATGTCTTTCCATGTCTCTCTATCCTTGGTGGCTCTTAGAACTCTTTCTTCTGTTACACCACACAACCCTCGTTGTGTTAACCACATGATCAGGCCCTTCAAATATGTTATCCGCTGCTTTTCTCTGTCTCTTTTCCCCTCTATCTAGCCTGTTAGTATCAGGTTCTCCAAGCCCTCCTTCCTCATTGCATGTCCTAGGAACTTCAGCTGTCTCTTCCTGATACTCTGTATTAATTTCCATTCTTTCCAAAACCTCATCATTGCTCACATGCTCGATCCATGATATTCGCAGTATCCTTCTGTAAAATCACATTTCAGTTTTTCCTTCATCTCTGATGATATTGTCCTGCATTCACTGTTATATTGAAGAACTGACAACACATAGCAATCAAGTAATCTCTTCTTTGTTTCTAACGAAATATTTGTTTTTCGTATTGAGTTTCATAATGTTTGCAATGCATTTTTCGCCATGAAAAAGCGCCTTCGGGTGTCAGTGTTCCCAGATATTTATTTTTTTACTTGTTTGATTCTTCTTCTTCTTCTTCTTCTTCTTCTTCTTCTTCTTCTTCTTCTTCTTCATCATCTATGTGCCCTGTCCTTTCAGGACGTAGGTGATCATGGCTTTCTACGTCTCCCTATCCCTGGTGGCTCTTAGCACGCCTTCTCCTGTTACACCATGCAGCCCTCGTTCCATCATCCACCTAATTAGGTCCTTCAAATATGTTATCCGTTACTTTCCTCTGTCTGTTTTTCCATTTATCTGGCCTGTTAGTAACAGGTTCTCCAAGCCCTCCATCCTCATTGCATGTCCCAGGAACTTCAGCTGTCTCTTCCTGATACTCAGTATTAATTTCCATTTCGTTTCCATTCTTTCCAAAATCTCAACATGCTACTGCAGAACCACATTTCAATTGCTTCAAGTTTTTCCTTCATCTTTGATGTGATTTCCTGCATTCACTACCAGTGTGGCTTACAAAAGACAGAAAATTGCGGCGAGCTATGATAGCCCAAACATTCTAAAAAAAACACAGCACTTCAAAAAATATATATATACTTAACACCCGAAAGGGACAGTTGAAATTTGTAGGACACATAATAAGGAAAGAGGGCTTGGAAAATCTGATACTCACAGGACATATTGGAGTCAAAAGGGCAAAGGAAAACTGTGTATAACCTACATAGTGAGCTTTGGAGATGGATGTCAGAACAGAGTTAAGAAGATATAACAAAAAGAAAAAAAATTATTAAGAGCTACAAAAACAGGAAATTCTGGAGAGCTACCATCGCCAAAGCCATGAAGGGAGACAGTGCATAGGTGAAGAAGTTTTTTGTTATATGTTGATTAGAAACTTAGATTGTAGTAAGTAGAATAATAAAAAAAAATAAACGAAAAAGAGAGAAACATATTTTTTATATTTCCTTCTTATTCGCCAAAGTTTATTGTCATAAGCGACTTTGTCTTACTAAGAGAAAAGATGGTTGATAAGCCAAGAACAGACAATGAGGCCGATACAAGTCGCTGCACAAGGCGCCAGCGGCGGGGTTTGTAATTCCCTATACTTGAAGTGGGTCTCTGCGGGTGCGAATCACCCATGCACCCTGTACATGAATAAACCTACCGGTACAAGCAATTGCACACATATACGCACGCACTCAATGATACACATACGTACATAGACACTTAAACATTTTTTAAATTCTCAATATGCTCTTCTACTGGATAGTTTCAAAGGTTAATTTTCTTTATGACGTCAGAGGGAATGAAAAGAATTTACCCCTTAATTAAAAAATTTAAAAAAATCATTTTATTACTGCGACAGCTGTTTAAATAAATGAGTTAAATTAGAATATATTTGAATATTACTTTTAATTTTGAAAATAAAAGAAAATAAGCAATATCCTAAGAAAAATAAATATGTAAGAAACTAAAACTTAAAAAAAGAAGATTTATGCAGTTGATGGAGAAGGTAATGTGTAAGTTCGAACGTGTCAAAAATTGTTTGTAATTCTCGCTGCTTGAGATTTCTCGTTGGACGATACTTCACAACTGGAGAGATCAATTAAGTTTGACATTGTACAAATGGATAGGTAACTCCCTCCTTCTCCAACATCGCCCCCTTCTCTTCCATAGTATACATAGACTGCTCTGGATTATTGGGCTACATCCATTCCAAAAGTTTGAGCCTAATGATAGAAAAAAGTCTTAAAAATTAGCATAAAGCAAAGAATAATTGAACAAACATAAGAGAAGGGAAAAAGAGGGATTTTAAAAAAATGGACAAAAAAAAAAAAGGAAAAATAAAAAGATAGAAGCAAGAGGGAAAGGAATTAAAAAAATAACAGTAAGAGAATATAAAGAAAGTTAAATGACGGGAAGAAGAAAGAAGTAAAAAAAAATAAGTAAAATGAGAGAGAGAAGGGAGTAAAAAAGTAAAATGATAGAGAGAAGAAGAAAGAGAGTAAAAAGAAAAGAAAAATTGATAGACAGAAGAAGAAAGAGAGAAAAAAAGAAAGAAAAAAGACAAAGGAAAGAGTAAATAGAAAAAAAGGATGTAAATTAATAGAGGGAATAATTACGATAGAGAAAGAAAACAGACTGTGATGAAGAAAGTTAGAGAGTATTGTATGGTGGAACTTGGCACGTCGATACCATCTTCTGGACAGATAACAGCTACGCAGCCAGCACATAGGTTATTTTTTTTAATGTCATATCTCTTCAGGACATAAGCGATCATTGCTCTACCCTCATTTCGTTTCTTTATCATCTATGAATTGACATAATTTCCCAGGAAAAATTGTGGCGTATTTCCCGTTGTATTTCCACTGTTTGAGATTCGGAGATTCTCTTCTCTTAAATTGGCTTCTTCTTCTTCTTCTTTGTTTGCTTCGTTTGCATCTTCTCCGTAGTTTTCTCATTTTTTTCAATGGTGTTTTCCTCTTTCTTCTTCGTCGTCGCCGTCGTCGCCTGCTTCTTCTTCTTCTTTTCTCGCTTGAGAACAGTGGGTAACGTAAACAACTTTCTATAATAAATGTTTCACAAGGGTTGATAAGCCGTAAAAAAGCAAAACAAAAATACAAAAAACAAAAGAACAAATGAATCAAGCAATCGTTTGGCTGTTAGAAATAGAAACACATCTCTTGTTCCGTGGTGTTTATAGGTTCAAATTAATGCCTATCCGTAACTTACTTTTCGAAATACCTTCAGAGAGAACAGTAGCCGGCTAGCTAACCGGTTTTGCAACTCTAAATCGAGGTGAATAAGTAATTGTTTCTTAAACAATTATTTATTAACCCGTTTTTCAGTCTTTTTTTTTTTTTAACTATTACCATCACGGGTGGTATTAAAAATTTCATAGCGGGAATGAATCATATTTTCATATATATATATATATATATATATATATATATATATATATATCAACGAAACGTAAAAACAATTGACCACTACCATAAAAAAATTATAATAAGCCCCATATAAATAAGAGAAAAAAATGGGTTAGAACAGCAGAAAGAAACCTTACACTGACGAGTGCCGACATCAAAATGGTACCGTCATGAAAATTTGAAGTCGGCATGAACCTGTTCATTTGAGTGATAAACTTCTCAGCATTAATCTTGTCAACGCTCTATTTCTACCCCGATTAGCAGAAACCGTGGTAGCGGGATGGTTGGTCTTTAAAAGTTTCTGCTAATTAGGTAGTCAAATTAGATAGAGCTAGTATTTACAGTGTTTACATTATTCGGACTATTGTTCTCATCTTTGCTCCCATTTGTACGACGTTTCGGCCGTTGTACGCTCCGGACTTCTTCAGGTGCTAGGAATTTCGAACCGAACCCTCCATTACAATTACTGGGGTATATGAACTCCATTCCTTGCGTAAAGCATCGAGTGGAAGTCATAAGTTATCTCCCTCTAATCCTGCAAGTTACTTGTTCACCACTGATGTAGCCTGGTACTAAACTCACAACTCTAAGAGTCAAGTCAGGAACTAACCCACGTCTATATCCACTGGGCCATGTGTCGTAGCACCTGAAGAAGAAACAACCCTCGGTGTGACGTGACAGCATGGGTTTCGATCGGCCCGATACATAGACTTATTGAGTCACTTGATCATAAACACCTGAAGAACGCCGAAGCATACAACGGCTGAAACGTCGTACAAATGTCAACAAAGATGAGGACAATAGTCCTAATAATGTAAATACTGTAATATAATATTTATTCAACATTATCGAAGTTATTCAACCGCTGTTTGAAGGAGAATTAATTCCCAAGCCTGTGAAATGAGTCAAGCGTCTGCCCGATCTTCAAGACCATAATCTAAGCGATCTCCCCACTCCTAGAACAAATCCATTAGTATCCATAGTACGCTTTTTTAGGCTATAATCAACAAGAAGATCTTTCGAGCACTAAGATAGAAATAACCTCCGGTGTGACGAACAGCATGGGTTTCGATCGGCCCGATACACAGACATATTGAGTCAGTTGATCATAAACACACTTCGGAGATTAGATATTGCGAAGGCCTTTGACAAGGTGTGACACAATAGTTTGGTGCCCAAGCTACCCATCTACAGAATCATTGGAATTATAAAATCCTTACTGGTAGACTCCTGAAGGTAGTTACTAATGGCCATTCCTTCGAGGCCATGATCGTAAACGTAGGTGTCCTCCAAGGGTCACTTCTCGGATCAAACCTTTTTCTAATGTGCATAAATGATCTGCTTAAGAATATACTCAGTTCATTTTCAAACATCTATGCCGATGATACAACAAAATACGAGTACACCTCTAAAAGTCTTGACGATCAGAGATTGGCAGGTAACTTCTATTCTGATTTGCTTACGGCTATATCACGTTGAATACACCGGTTCTCGCTCGATCACCGAAGTTAAGCAACGTTGAGCCTGGTCAGTACTTAGATGGGTGACCGCTTGGAAATACCAGGTGCTGTAAGCGTTTAGTGACGAATGTGCGTTGTGGTGCAGTGGATATCGGCTCGGAAAGAGAAATATGTAAGCCGAGTTCGAATTCCAGTTGAATATCCTGCATTCACTTAATCACTGGTACCCTTGGGAAAGGTATTACTCCGTCCCTTCTCTCCAGTTATGGGTTAAATAACAAGGGTAGGACTTGGAGACCTTACCCTTAAAAACAAAAATCCCAATGAATCTTGATACTCGAAAAGAAAAAAAGTATTACTGGACACAAAACTTATATAAAAACAACAATAAATCGTTGAAATACAAAAGTTATTACCAACAATAAATAAAATTTAGTTGGCAATAAATGACCCGCCGAGGTTGATATGCCATAAAAACAAACCACCCAACCAACCAACTATTCCGATTTCGCACTAACTTCACAGTGGTGAAAAATTGGCTGGTTACATTCAAGGCTTCGAAAACCAAACTAGTTACATTCAATCGCCGCCGATGGGAACCAGAACTACCGCCAGTCACAGTTAATAGGGTAGGAATGCCTTGAGAGAATATAAGGCCTCAAACTCATGCCTTATCTCAGGGAGAAATCGTACATACGATACATCGCTAAAGATAAATGATTGGCTTTTTACACTACTGCTGCAGGCACTTGATTCCTCATGCTATCTACTACATTTGCAAGACCAATCTGGCCGTATAAATGGAGTACTGTTATCGAGGAGCCGAGATCGAATCCCAGTTGAATTTTTTGCATTCACTTACGCGTAAATACCCTTGGGAAAGGTATTAATCCGTCTTTTCCTCCAGTTATGTGTTAAATAACAGGACATATTGGGTTCTATATCCTTGGTTGACAACCATTTTACCGCAGAAAGCAATGTTAACCTGCTACGGGATAATCTTTTGCCCAGTCAGTCATGTCTCTTTCGATACATGATCGCCCAAGCGTGTATCACGTGTGGCACTTAACTGACTGTCTGTTATCATATTTGGGTTGGAGCTGCTCTACCCTTATTTTCCAGTCTTAATATAGTTCAAAAGCATCCTTCTGGGTGACGAATTATTTTCTACTCTCTAACCTCTCTTCCACAGTAGGATGTAGCAAGCCTCACACTGCTCTATCGATACTACCATGTAAAGTGCTCGGACGATCTATATTCTTTAGTTTCGTCAGATCTAACCTTCATGGTTATGAGCCGCTATGCCATTTACATTGTGGAAAGCCATCCACATTTCCTTCGTATTCCATCGGTGAGAAATAAGTCAGACTCAAACAGTTTCTAGTCGCGAACCACTCTCTCGGTAGAAACAGACACTTAAGAGGATATTTCCCCGATCATTACAATCTTGACCTATTCAAGTTTAGTTATTTTTCCGTTCTATCCCTATATACTACCCCTTACTGAAAACCCCCTGCGCAATAGTGGCAGTGGAATGCCTTGCTTGGGGTGAAATGATTTTAAAAAATACACTGGAACTGCGAATGTAGAGTTTGCTATGCTAGTCTTTATAGGCAGTTAAAATATTCAAATTACTCCTTCTGTCAAGATACGCATTTTATTTTGTAATGCCAGTACTTAAATGCATTTCCGTAACGAGGCCACGTGTTGTCGGATAACTGGGAATTCAGAAAATCTTATTGAGAACATAAAGTTTAGTTACTGGTTGATGTAATTAATATGTTATATAATGAATATGCATACTCCTTGCCCTCCTCACAGTAATATGATTGGCTGGTGTCAGCCATAAATAAAGACTAAGGCGAGGACGGATAGGTCTAAATCTATTGGTCTACGTCTATAGGTCTACGTCTATTGCATAAGCCTACGTCTCAGCATACTGCATACGACGAGTACCGGTCCATTACGTCTACTTGCTAGGTTGTCCTACCCGGTTACATTTGCCAAAACCGCTTAGCTACTTCGAATAATATACATATCCCTTTCCCGGACATATCACTGGTGATGAACCTGTGATCTGAGATCGTTGCATTTTTAATAAAATAGATGAAACGTAAATCCTACGTTGTTTTTGCTCGCTAGTCAAGGCGCAAAGTACCGTCTTTGAGAATAGCCTTTTTATGGTAGAATCCGATGTTTTTTCTTTCGCTTCATATACTTTTCTGCATCATCGTCTTGCATCATCGTGCATATCATTCTTCTTCATTTACCCGCCCGTGTCACTCAAAAAGCAGTCGATCTCTTCATGATATGTTTAATATAAACCATTTAAATAAACATAACGCTTCACTATCAGTTTTACCTATCTTTACATAATGCGTTATGTTAATCGACAGCTTCAGGTTTTTCTGTTGTTATATGTCAATAGCATGAACACATAAAACTTTCTCTACTGCTCAACAATGAATTCATTTTGTCTGTGTATCAAGATAACAGAAATTGGAATGCATCTGCAGCTGCACGGGTACAAATGTTTGAGTGATTTATTATCATAGCGACTCACTGCAGCCAATCCAGGAATTAAAATGCCACTCCTAGTATATATATATATATATATATATATATATATATATATGTGTGTGTGTGTGTGT
>JBBBDQ010000395.1:457500-462500 GCA_037127315.1 Ascarosepion bandense
ACTTACGTTTGTTAATTTGATTATATATATATATATATTAAATAAAAACTAAATAAAAAGTAAATTTTCCTGTATTCAACAAAACGTTTAAAAATGTACATTAACAGATTAATATATATATATATATATATATGTGTGTGTGTGTGTGTGTGTGTGTGTGTGTGCATGTCTGTGAGCCAGTGTGTAAGTACATACGGACACACATCACACACACACACACACACACACACACACACATAAACAGATTTTGGTTGCTTTGTTGGTGGTAAGGAACTGTGACAGGATAATTTTAAAACTGTTATCTGAGAAAGAGGATGTCATATTTTCTTGAGTGAACCTCGGCTGGATTAACAATGAACATAGCACAGTTTTATTTTTTTATTCTTAACGCGAATGCATGAACATGTAATTTAGTTATGGGGAAGTGGTTACAAATGTAACCGCCACTTCTACTCTGAGTTTATATTTTCGCGCTTCTCGCCTGTGGAACTCACTTCCGTATACCTTCTTCAATGTGCCGTGTCCCTTCTAGACTTAGGCGATCATGGCCTTCCACATCTCCCTATCCCTAGTTGCTCTTAGCACGCTTTCTCCTGCTAACCCTCACAAACTCCGCTATGCAGCCCAACTGCTCAAGCCTGTCAAGTATGTTAGCACTGCTTTTCTCTGTCTCCCTTTCCATCTATCTCGCTTGTGAGTATCAGATTCTCGTTCCTCATTATATGTCCCAGGAATTGCAGCTGTCTTTTCCTGACATTAAGTATTAGTCTTCTATTCGGTTTTCATCCTCTCAAAAACCTCATCATTGCTGACATCTTCGGTTCATGCTATCCGCAGCATCTTTCTGTAGAACCATATTTTCGTTTTTTTAAGTCTCTCCTTCATCTTTGATGAAATTGTCCAACATTCACTCCAATATTAAAGAACAGACATAACATAGCAATCAGATACTCTTTTCTAAGTTTTTAGCGATATTTTCCTGTAACTCAATACACTACTCAAGTTCTAGAATGCATCCTTGGTCAGGCCGATTCGCCCTCGGATCTCAGTGTCGCACTTTCCATCTTCTGTTAGAACTCTTCTCAGTTCTTTAAATTTCTGCACCTGCTTCTTATTAGTTGGCATGTTGGGCTCGACCTTTGACTGATGACCATACTTTCAGTTTTCTTGTAGTTTATTTGTAGTTCTTTCTTTCCACTTTCTTAAGCTACCTTTTGCAGAAGGTATTGTAGTTTCTTTTCCGTTTCTGTTAACAGCACTGTATCATCTGCATATCTTACACCGTCCAAACTGTGGGTGCCAATAATGAATCCTGGCATGATTTCTAGGGCTCCCATCATAGTCTCGCGGTACAAGTTGAATAGACCAAGTGAAAAGACATCCTTCTCTTATAACCCTTTCTATCTTTATATATCTGCTGAACTCGTTTCCTGGCCGTATGCAGGCGGTTTGCTGCCAGTAGAGGTTATTGATTACAGTAACGTCTTTACCGAATATGTCGCGGTTGATGAGCATTTCTATCATTTATTTGTCGAAAGCTTTTTTGTAGTCTATAAAACATCCTTCTTCATTTGTAATGACCGTTCTGATAACATTCTAAGCATAAATATCGCGTTACCTGATGCACTGTCATTGACTAAACCGCACGTAGGTACAATCCCCAAAAGTTTGAATGTAACATCAATTCCATCTTCTGCTTCCTTGATTCCCATTTTTCTCTTATCCTTCCTTCGACATCCACTGATAATTGCATAACGCATCAGACACCGAGTCGATAATGTGTATATATATATATCGCTCTCACACCCTGACTGAGCACTCTAGAAGAATGGTAGACTTTGAAAAACAGTAGCTACTTCAGCATATACGCATCATTCATTCAGCAATGAATTAGAACACTCTCAGCTATTAGGTGTGTATAATAATAATATACACGCTAAAAGGTCTACCTCCTTCTACCTGTAGCTAAGAGGTAGAATCACCGACTGACGCTAATTTAGTCGGGTTTCATTCCTGGGTTAAAAATCAATCGGAGTCTAACCGCACTGATGAGCTGTGATACACCAAAACAGATCTGTCTGCGGATGACTATATATATAGATACAATACAGCTCTGTTCATACATTGAACACTGTTTTATTAACACATGAATAATAATACTATACATATGTGCACCTTCCTCATATATATATTTATTAATTTACATGAATATATATATATATATATATATATATATATATATATATATACAGAGAGAGTGAGAGAGAGAGAGATTATGAGACCGAGATACAGTGATGCATAAATAGATAGATAAGAGCAACCTGAAAAATAAATGGATATACGTATAAGCAGATAAATAGATATTAACAACCTGATAGATAGATAGATAGATAGATAGATAGATAGATAGATAGAAACAATGTGAGAAAAAGATAGATATGTATAAAAGATAATACGTTTAAACAAATAGATTTGTTTTTTAGGCAAATGGGTAGATAAAGTCTTTGAGCAATGACATTTAGAAATCTTGTTGAATAAGGGTCAGATTAGTTTAATTCTGGTGTGAAAAGAAATAAAACCTTGCTAACATGAATCCTTCCCATTCTTTTTATTAATCTTCTTCCTCTACTCCTGTTTCTTTTCTTCTTCATTTTTTTAAAATTATTTTTTATTCGTTTGGTTTATTTTCTCCATCTTTTCATGGCTGGTGAATCTTCCGAAATTGTCATTTACCCAAAAATTCCCAAAGGGGACATCAAATCCGTTTGCTGAATGGATTCGTATTCAAGACTGTTATTGTTTCTTTGCAGCCGTCTTTATTTTCTTTCACTAGTTTCTTTTTACTCATTTTTACCAGCACTATATTTCAACACACTGACACTGTTAAGTTTCTAATTGTGATTTCTAGTTTGGTTTTTCTTTCTGTTCTTATTGTCACTTATATATATATATATATATATATATATATATATATATATATACATTTGCATCACAGCATGTGTGGGTTTGTCTATCAGGATGCCTGTCTACCACGCTGGCTACATTTTCTGAAGAGAAATATAAACTGTTTTGATTCAAGAGTAATAATAATACTGATAACCTTGGGGCAGTCGAAATGTCAAAAAGGTTTATATGGTTCCAAAAATCATTTACTAATAAATAAAATGGTCCTGGAAATGTACAGGAAAAAAGTAGAAATCTCAACATAGACTCGAAAGATCACTGCAAATACTTTGATAAAGTGCCACACTATTGATTCCTGGAGTCTCTGGAAATGTACAATGGCTCCTCGGATATTGTAAATGTTCATAAATATGGCATGACACTTGGGAATACCAGGTGCTGTAAGCGTTTAGTGACGGATGTGTGTTGTTGTGCAGTGGATATCGGCTCGGAAAGAGAAATCGGTGAGCCGAGTTCGAATTCCAGTTGAATACCCTGCATTCACTTAAGCGCTGGTACCCTTGGGAAAGGTATTAATCCGTCCCTTCTCTCCAGTTATGGGTTAAATAACTGGGTAGGACTTGGGGACCCTGCCCTTAAAAACAAATCCCAATAAATCTTGATACTCGAAAAAAAAAAAAGAAAGTATTACTAGACACAAAAAATATATAAAAGCAACAATAAATTGTTGAAAAAAAAGGTATTACCAGCAATAAATAAATAAATAAATAAATAAAATTTAGTGGGCAATAAATAACCCGCCGAGATTGATATGCCATAAAAACAAAACAACCAAACAACCAACCAAATTAGCATGACACAGTGGAAAAATCGCGCCAAAGTTATTGCCATTTCCAATTGTTTGAATATCCAATGAAGAATCTTTCAAGAAGACTCTCTCTCGTCCATCCTGCCTATCCTTAGCCTAATAACTATGTATAAACAATAAAAAGAAAGTGTTTGATCCTCTATTCTGCATGGATAACATCAAACTCTTTGGCAAAGACGACAACGACTAAAGCGTATTTCAATAATGTAAAATGTTTAAGTGAAGACATCGGTATGGATTTCGGATCAGATAAAAGTGCAAAGGTAACATTTAGGAAAGGGAGAATTACAGAAACAGACTAAATAGATCTAGATTTTGTTACAAAGTTTAGGGAACTGGAACAAGAACCCTATAAATAACTAAGAATCAGCGAAGGAGATTAAATAC
Source organism: Ascarosepion bandense (assembly GCA_037127315.1). NCBI lineage: Eukaryota > Metazoa > Mollusca > Cephalopoda > Sepiida > Sepiidae > Ascarosepion > Ascarosepion bandense. Next base: position 461,660 of record JBBBDQ010000395.1, read on the forward strand.
AGTATACACAAGTAAAGTAGAAAGTAAGAAAATACTGTATGCGTGTTCGTTTGGTATTAAATACTAACCTGAATTCACAAAACAGAATATCACCCATAAGCACTTTGGCTGCCCCTGTGATGCATCGCAGATTCAACATCCTTAACTAGACCATAGCTGACATAAAGCGAATGAAGGTCAATACGAGAAAACTTCTCATTTGCCACCACATACATCATTCTAAGGCTGATGTTGATCATCTGTATGTGACCAGATCTGAAGTGGGAAGAGCATTAGTTCAGCTAGAAATATCTTACAAAATCAGCAACAAATTCAAAATAGATTATTAAGTGGGTGAATAAGTGCAAATAAACCATAATACTCTTAAAATTAACAAAAGAAAAGAATAAAATGTAAATGAACCAATAAGCTTACTGCTATATTTTACACTACCCAGAGCGTTAATGTGCACTTACAATACAACAATTGGTTTTTCAAAGAATAGCAGTATAGCCCGGCGTTGCTCGGGTATAATGAAAGCTTTAAAAACTAATCCATGGTCCTGGAGCTCAGACTCTTTGGATGTTGGCACGAAAGACTAAAAAGCAATAGTTGTTTCCAGTTAAAGTGAAACCGTAGACTGAAAGGAAAATGAATGGATGTAACTCAAATTTTCATTTCCTGGTATCAATATCAAATAAGTTTTTTTCGTCGTAAACTGAATTTTGAAAGCTAAATAAGTCTTCTGAGTAAATGGTATCATGAGCTATAATTATACCTACTTAGAGCCAAACCCAAAGCAAAAACTAAAATAAAAGGGCTGAAAAAATACAGACATACAGGCAGATAAACAGACACACAC
>JBBBDQ010000395.1:467500-570000 GCA_037127315.1 Ascarosepion bandense
TGAATAAATTTACTATTTAATATATCAAGATATTTTTGTGTAATTTCGGTAAATATATTAGATAAAATGAGGTGTCAGTGTTATTTTCATTTTTGCGTAATTTGGACGACAATTCATCAATCGCACTCTGTATACGAGAGTCGGGGAGAAAGTTCATAGGCAGGCCAAGATATAAATGTAAGTAAACACAGCAGTTTATAGTCTAAAAATGATGCACGTGCACTAGAACATAACAGATAATCAGCTTTAGACCACCTAGCCGACGATTGTCTAAAACATTACCGATCTAATGACGATTGCCTCTGCCAAGGGAGACGTAGGTTCGGATCTTGCCGGAGAGCTCTTATCTATTTTAATAAAATTTCTCGAATATTTAGACATAAACAAATATAATGGGGAGTCCACACAAATCTGATTCATAAAAAATCCATCGATTCTTTAGAAATTGTTTTATTTACGTTAGGATACGAAACTGTGCAGTTATTAATGTTTCGACTGTTTGAGAAATATTTGCGTTTATAAAACACTATTTAACTTTGCTTGATCATAAGTGTACTTTGTGACCGAAATTTCTAAAGCTCACCATATATATATATATATAGCACTTTAGAGAGGGGTTGATTTCATGTAAAGCGGTGACTGCTTATGGCTTTACCCCACGTACTTTGACTATTGGATTGAACGCTGTTGTTTTAGGTTCGGCTATCAAACAACGCTCTAAGTTATCGGGTTTTGTTTGCATCCTGTAAATTACCCGCCGTGAAAAGCCGTGCACGCTGATAGTCCAGTTGTAAGATGTTCGTCTATTGACAAATTAGTTGGATTTCAATCCCAATTTGAAGCTACACTGATAACCTAGCTGCACTGAGGAGCTGCAAAACAGGTTTGTCAGCAGATGATTATATATATATATATATATATATATATATATATATATATATATATATATATATATATATATCATTTATCAATCATAAAGGGATGTTACACGATCTCTAAACTTAGCTGATATAGACTTTCAAGAAAAGATATCTTAATGATAAAGTGTATTTTCCTTAAAATAAATAACAGAGCACTGTTAGAGAGTGATACCCTCTGTAATAAAGGAAGCCGGATCAAGTGGTGGTTTCTCCTACAGAGAGGGGACGCAGATACGATCTTTTTATTCATTAAGATTTCTTGAAGTGCAAGCCAGTAGACGTAATAATAAGCACTGTCTAAAATAAAACTAAAAGTCGGGCATCTATTTTAAATACTAGTATCAACAATAATAACGTTTGGAATAATAAAAATACCGGATTAAAAATAAACTCATTAATATGTCAATGTATGATTGTTTTTGAGTATATATTCTTTTGCAAACAGTGAAATTAATGCCTATTAACTTATTTATTGATTATAAAGGCCGAGTAAAGAAAATATGCCTCCTGACAAGAATCGAGCTTAATCCTAGACATATTTATCATAACCTTTTGGTACCGTCTATGTTTATATCAACCAGTTAATTGCCATACGTGAATGACGGCAGAATATTTTCCAGTACTAAGTGGCCATTACTTTCTGCACTAGACTGGATGCCAACCAACGTTATAGAACCCAATCTGTCCTACCATTTAATCCATAGCTAGAGGGAGAAGAGACGGATTAATACCGGAGACGGATTAGGTGAAGGCAACGAATTCAACTGGAATTCGAAATCAGCTCTCTGATTTCTCATTTCGAGCCGATATCCACTGCTCCACAAAGTATATCCTATATTTATATGCCGATGCAATATAAAGTTGCCATATTCTGAATATATTTAAATTTACTCCAAAATAAATCTACATGTAATATAGCTGGATAGCAATAAATGATCACATATGAAATATGTGCACAAGATCCAAAGTAAGGTGTTTATCAAGAGTATTATTGATTGGTCGTTAAGATAAGCTTGCAGTGTCGTATGCATATGATTTTCCAGAAGGCTGTACATTGGTCTATGACTCTAGTAACTGTTGATATCATATACCAACATTTGTAGGCGGGTTAACTGAACGAGTCAGGCATCGTCTCATCATACTCCATATATTCTAAAACAAGGCACATTTAGCGATTAGGCTGGATAAGAATGTCGTTGAACATTTTTGCATAGTATGTTGAGTAACATGGGCATCAGTTTGGCAGGTATTACACTGCTGTATCATCCTGATGTAGGACTGGCAGCAGAACGAGTTGAAAGGATGTGGACCTCTATGGGACTATTCCAAAAACACCAAAGATGACTGGGAATTTGAAGTTATGGCTTCTTACATAAGTGACACACTCTAGATGGTGTCGCACTCTCCTTCTTGTTTACGTTGTACACGCAAACGGCCAAGCGCTTGCATGAAGGTACAGGTAGAGCAAAGCAACTTGCTTATTTGGAATAACAAATAAAGCAAAAGTAATGCAGATATACATGTAATTCTTTAAACAGCATCAATTACAACATTTAAATTTTATGTTTTACGAGCTTTAATGATGACATCAGTCAGATGGCATCCATTATGCTCAATACATTGGGTTAATCGTACTCTGAAGTTTCGGTCAACTCTTTCCAGAATATCGGTGGGTATGTTGGCGACAGCTTGACGAATGTTGTTCTTCAGGTGAGCCAGGGTGTTAAGAGATCCTTGTAAACAAATGACTTCAGGTAGCCCCATAGAAAATAGTCATAGGATGATAAATCAGGGGACTGTGCTGGTAACTGCAGATCGCCCCTCAAAGAGATGAGGTGTCCTCGAAACCTCTGCTGCACAACTGATATTGACACGCGCGCTGTGTGTGCCGTGGCACCTTCCTGCTGGAACAAACTTTAAATCCCGCACTCTTGAGTAAACCCATCCCCACTATCCTCGGAGCAACCATCGCTTCAGGGCGCCAAATTCAAATAAGGCAAGTTGTTCTGCCCCACCATGTACAATCTAACCAAGAATAAAAAAAAAAGGGAATAATTTATTATAGTTCTGCTTGTCTCTCCATTTCTTCAGTTAGTTCTTACGGCATATCACTTGAATACACCGGTTCTCGTTCGATCACCGAAGTTAAGTAACGTTGAGCCTAGTCAGTACTTAGATAGGTGACTACTTAGGAATATCAGGCGCTGTAAGCATTCAGTGACGGATGTGCGTAGTGGTGCAGTGCATATCGGCTTGGAAAGAGAAATCGGTGAGCCGAGTTCGAATTCCAGTTGAATAGCCTGCATTCACTTCAGCACTGGTACCCTTGGGAAAGGTATTAATCTGTCACTTCCCTCCAGTTATGGGTTAAATAACAGGATGGGGCATGGAGGCAACCCATCTAGTGTTGGTGTCACAATAAAAACACCCTTGGTAGCCCTGGCGAAGCATCAGGTATTCAGCTGTTTGACAAGATTATGAATTTCGCTGCAAACTGCGCTAGGGTTTCAAATGCACAGGGAATACTGGAGGGGTGTAGTGAGTTCTATCTCACGACGTTAGTTAGTTCCTTAGTTAGTTTGCACGGCCGTTACGCTCTATCAGTATCTCATAAATAAAGTACTTTTCTGTTGCGACCTCGTGAAAACATGAAACTGAGATGTCAGAGATGTTACTTGGTTTCAGGGATAAAATGAAAGAAAGATAGAAAAGGTTGAACGGCTGTTTCAGTGAAATAAAAATGTTGTCAATTTCAAATCTTATCATTTGTAAACCCTTGCTTATAAATGAATTTACAAATAAAAATATTTGCACAACAGCTTTTTTTACTACTAAAGTTCATCTAAAACAAGGCACACGAGTATTATAGAGTAAATAAAACCTCAAACTGAGTCAAGGAATTTTATTGGAGTCAATCTAGTAGCTTATGCAAGATATAATATTAAAACCACTATAAGCGAATTATAACAAAGAGCCACTCAAGATAGGGGAATAGTGAATGAGGCACGTGATATGAACGTAAGAATAGATAGAAGGAAGTGAAGATTATAAAAATGAGGAGGATAGAAAGTGAATGGCCTTTGATTTGAGAGGTTAAGATTTTAGTGTTCGGAGAAGCATACAAGCAGGAGGTTTTTTCGCATATATCTGTTCTCATGAAAAAGCAGTTTGTGTAGAACTTCCTCTTTACAAATGGAATATGAAGAAAATAGGAGTTATTTAACTCTATGGCAGTAGCCTGGTTAGTTCAAGGTATAAAATTCTGGAATGGTGGAACCAAAAAGCGGAGTTCATCTGAACATTTGTCATGGAAATACCGAATTAAAATAGGAAAAATAATGAAATAAAAAGAATAAGACGCTAAGGTTATATAAATAAATCCTATGGAAAGTGGGATTAAATGAAAACTAGATGAAGAATAAAATGTAAGAAACGAAATCAAACGATAAATAACAACTGAAAATGGAAAAGAAAAAGGAAAATCAGAAACTGAAAAAAAAAGAAAGAGATAAAACAAAAAGAATAAAAGAATAAAAAAGAAATTCGAAGATAAATTATAGAAATATCCACTTATCGTCCTGTTCACACTTCTCCTTGTCTTTTCAGCGAGAAGAGAAGTTTAAAGCTTGGGTTTCTGGTTCCTTCTAAAACCTACGTCAATTCTATACTTCTATCGTCTCTACCCAAATATGAAAAAAAAAAAATTAAGAGATAAAACAAAAATGATAAAAGAAAAAACATATTCGAAGATAAACTAAAGATATATTCGGCTATCGTCCTGTTCACACTTTTCCTTGTCTTTTGACTGGTCTCGAACACAATTTCTAAATTAGACTCCCATAAGTATAGCGAACTTCACTGAATCCCAGTCATTGTCCTAAAGAAATGTGTTCCTGAGCTGGCTCCAGTTCTTCATAAACTTTACATGTATTGCCTTTCTGCTTAGTGATTGCTTGAAGTCCTCATCTGTAGTTCATGTTTTTATGAACTCTGGTGAACCCTCTAACCCATCCAATTATCGCTCTAATTGCCTATTACCGTCTTCGGCAAATTATCCAAGGCTCTAATTAATACTGAAGTAGTTAAGCATCTCACCTCTCACCACCTTCTGACAAACAATACGGCTATCATTGAGAAAGAGAATGATAATGATTAATAATAATGTTGCTTTAGATATCTCGAAATCATTTGGAAGGGTTTGGCATGCTTACTTTTTTTACAAGCCAAGCTCCAGGGCAACTGTATTTTTGAACGATTGTTTGAATTAATCTAATCGTTCCTGAAATAAAGGTTTTGAGCGGAAAAGCTTCCAGATCCTACCACACGAACGTGGGTGTCCATTAAGGCTCTATCCTAGATCCTACGCTGTGTTTTTTTGGGCTTCATCAATGATATTCCTAGTGTCATCAGTTCCCAAGTAGGCATCAGTCCAGATGACACCACCATATACTCCCGTATCAATAGAAAATCTGCCAAGTAAATATGACTACTGCTCTTGAAACGGACCTCCGATCGGGGATTAACTTGGGTAAGGAATTGCTTGTAAATTTTAATTAAAAAAATACCCTTCTTTAACTACTATAGAAAATCTTTTCTACCATCAACATATCTGATGCAATTCTCTCGGAGAGTAACGAACTGCACCTCCTTAGCCTCACTTTTTCAACCGACCTTAAGTGGAACGAATATATCGGATTTATAGCTACATCTACTGCTGGGAAGGCTGGGTCTCTGTGTCGGGCCAGAAGTTTTTCTCGTCAGAATCTGTCTTGCACATTTATAAATCTACCATTCGTCCGTGCATTGAATACTGTTGCCATGTCTGGTCGGGTGTTCCCGCTATTCATCTCGGAGTTCTCGACAAAATCCAAAATATAATCTGCAATATAAACGGTCCTTGCTTGGCATCTCAACTTCAGTCACTTTCTCACTGGTATGATGTGGCTTCCCTCTGTTTCTTCTAGAAATATTTTCATGGTAACTGCACTGAAGAGCTTTTTGCACTGGTGCCCCGTCCACTTCAATTTAAGCGTGCTACTACCGTTGAAGTAGTAAAATGTAACCACCACTTCTACTCTAACAGTTTCTTTATTTGCACTGTCTGACTGTAAAACTCACTTTAGTTTACTTATTTGCCTGATAGCCATAATCTCCTAAAATTTAAATGCAACGTCAATTGTCATCTTCTTCCTTCTTGAATCTATTTCCTCTTTTTCTCTTGATTCAATTAGCCCCTTTACCCAGTCATTTTTCTTATTGTAACCCCCTGCACACTAACGAGGGTTTCGCTTTTTTCGGGTGAAATGATTAAAAAATAATCTAATGTTAAATAAAGAAACAAATAAAAGGGAAAATATATGAAAAAACAAAGAAAAAGTTTGAAAAATCTAAGAAATAAAAAAAGTATAATAATGGAAAAGCAAAGAACAAACGATTGAAAAATGCTAACACATAATGAAAAGAAAGGAGAAAGGAAAAATAGAATAATGAAAAAAAGAAAAAACGAAGATTGAATAATCGAAAAATTGAAGTAAATGAAAATACGGATTAAGAATAATAATAGAAAAAGGAAAGAAAAACGTCTGAAAAAATTAATAGGTGCTGAAATAGAATGAGAAATGAAAAAAAGAGATTACTGGAAAAAGCAGAAAGAAAAACTTGCTGAAAAACATGTATTGAAAAAGAAAGACTAAAGTCAAAAGAAGAATAATTGAAAAAGCAAAGAATAAGCGATTTAAAAATGCTAATATGTAAGAAATAAGCAAACAAAAGAGAAAGAAAGAAAAATAGAAAAACGCCGAGAACAAACGATTGAAAAACCTAAATAATAAAGAAAAAAATTAGAAAATACAAAATGGGAAAAAGCAAAAGAAAACATGATTTAAAAAAATAAAAAGAAGTAACAAAAATGAAAGAAAAATTAAAATTGAATAAAAGAAAAAGCAAAGGGTAAACGATTGAAATATAATAACGATAATGAAAAAGAAACAAAAATGAATAGAGAGAAATAATGGAAAAATCAAAGAGCAAACGATTAAAAAATATTAATACATTCATTATTCTTTCTTTTCCGATAGATGTTATTGTTTTTCAGCATTTTTTCTTTCATCTTTTTCCATTTTTCTCTTTGTTCCATTTTTCATTCTTTTTCAGCACCTTTTAGTTTTTATCAATCGTTGCTTCGGCAATTAATAGCCTGCCACCAGATTCCCTGGCTTGCCGTAATGTATTCTCTTTACAATAAACTTCTCGTCATTCATCTACGCACATGTTGCTGTTCTTTCACTCGAATACCACCTGGTCTGTTTGTAATCTCCTTAAAGGATTGAAGTGATTGAATAATAGTAAATATAATGAAAACGAAAGAAATAAAAGTAGAAAAATGGAAAACGCAAAGAAGAAACGATTAAAAAGCCTAAAAATTTGCACATAAAAAAGAGAAATAATGGAAAAAGCAAAGAAATTTCTTAAAATACAGCAAAAGAAAAATGTAAAGAAGAAAAATTATAAAAGAACAAAGGATTGAAAATTCTAAAGAATAAATTAGAAATAAAAGGGGAAAAGAATAATAATAGAAAATGCAAAAAACAAAAGATTGAAATATATTTACAATTAATAAAAAAGAAAAAATGGAAAAAAATGGAAAAAGTAAAGAACAAACAATATTAAAATATGAAAGACAAATGGTAAAATAAAGCAAAAGAAGAAGAACAATGGAAAAATCAAAGTAGAAATGATTTAAAAATACCACCAGTTAATGAAAAAAACAAAAAAGAAAAAAGAAAAAAGAAAGAAACACTGATAAAAAAACACTCAATTGAAAAATACTAATGCAAAAGAAAGAAAAAAAGAGCAATGTCAGGTAAATGCCATACATGAGACACGCTTGGGAGATCATGTTAGTTGACCCATAGTTGGAGAGAAGAGACGGATTAATACCATTCCCAAACGTATTTGCGCGTAAGTGTACACAAAGAATTTAACTCGGGTCTTCGATTTCTCGTTTCGAGTCGATGTCCACTGCACCACAGCGCATAAATTTAAAAAATGAAAAAGTGCAAAATGAAAAATAAGAACCATGGTAAGAGCAAAGAACAAACTACTGAAATGTTGTAATGAAATGTCCCACACTCTATCGCCTATGGGAACTGACTATATTAGTCGCCATATAAAAAATTTTAAAAATATAAGAAAAAAATGATTGAAAAATACTAACAAGATAATGAAAAAGAAAGAAAAAAGTAAAAACAGAAAAAGAGTAAAACACCTGAAAAATCTAAAATCTAAACCAAAAAAAGAAAGAAGGAATAAGAGGAATAATCGAAAAAGAAAAAGCAAAAAAATGAATAATTGAAAAAGCAAACAAAGAACAACTTAAATTATGAAAGATGAAAAGAAAAAAGAAAAATTTGAAAAACGATTCAAAAATCTAAAAAAATAGAGCAAAAAAATGAAAAAGAAGAATAGTGGATAGAGCAAAAAACAAACGATTAAAAAATAATAAAAGTAAGGAAAAAGAATGAGAAAAGATAAAAAAGCAATGAACAATCGATTGGAAAATTTTAACAATAAAGAAATAAAAGTAAAAATGAAAAATTGAAAAACAATGAACAAACGATTGAAAAATACTAACAAGTAATGAATTAGAATCAAAAAAAGAAAAAGCGAATACTAGGAAAAGCAAAAAAATAAACGATTGAAAAATTGAAAAATAAAGCAAAAGAATTAAGGAAAAATAATGAAAACGTAAAGAACAAACATTGAAAAATACTAACGTAATAAAAAAAAAAACAGAAAAAGGAAAAAAGAACAAACAATTGAATTTTTTTTTTTAATCATATCACCCCGAGCAAGGCGATAACGCCACTGATGCGCAGGGGGCTACGTAAGGGTAAAAGGAATGGAAAAGAGGAAGCCGGAAACCGCAACCTAAACAGGAAACAAGGGATGAGCCTCTTCACCTGTTCAATAGACGTGGGTAGAGTGTGAACCGGGCGATAGTTTAGTCTATCTACTCCAATTGAAAAAAAAGAAAAAAAGAAAAGAGTGAAAAGATTGGAAAAGAGAAAGCCGGAAACCGCATCCTAAACAGGAAACAAGGGATGAGCCTCTTCACCTGTTCAATAGATGTGGGTGGAGTGTGAACCGGGCGATAGTTTAGTTTAGTCTATCTACAAAAATAAATCAGAAAGAAAAAGAAGAATAATGGAAAACAGCAAAGAATAAACGATTGAAAAAAACTATCAAGTAATGAACAGAAAACAAAAGGAAAAAGAAAAAAAGCAAAAACAAACAAATGAAATATAAAAAAGAAATAAGCTGAAATCGAATAACAAATAAAGTAAATAACAACCCACTGAAATACAAGCTAAGAAAAACGATTGAAATATATAAAAAATAGAAAAAATAACAAGAAGAAAAATGGAAAAAGCAAAAAAAAACAAAAAACAAACGAATGAAAAATCTACAAATAATGCAATTGTAAACACAGAATAAAAAGAATAATTGAGAAAGCAAAGAACAAAATATTTATACTAATACCAATTAAAGAAAAAAATAAAATGGTAAAATAATAATAGAAAAAGCGGACATATGTTTGAAAAATACTGACAGGCAAAGAAAAAGAAAGAAAAAGAGGAGAAATTCAAAAAGCAAAAAACAAATGAGTGAAAAATACACACAAATAACGAAAAAGAAAGAAAAAAGGAAAAAGAAAAATTTTAAATAGCAACTGAAAAATCGAAAAAAATGAAGTATAAGAGAAAAAGTATAAAGAAAAATAAAGAAAACGTCAAAATAAAAACGATTGAAAAACACTAACAAATAATGAAAAAGAAAGAAAAAAGGAAAAAGATTACTAATGGAAAAATTAAAGAACAAACGACGGAAAAATACTAAAAATAATGAAAAAGAAAGAAAAAAGAAAAAAGATTACTAATGGAAAAAGCAAAGAACAAACGACGGAAAATACTAAGAAATAATGAAAAAGAAAGAAAAAAGGAAAAAGATTACTAATGGAAAAAGCAAAGAACAAACGACGGAAAAATACTAAGAAATAATGAAAAAGAAAGAAAAAAGGAAAAAGATTACTAATGGAAAAAGCAAAGAACAAACGACGGAAAAATACTAAGAAATAATGAAAAAGAAAGAAAAAAGGAAAAAGATTACTAATGGAAAAAGCAAAGAACAAACGACGGAAAAATACTAAGAAATAATGAAAAAGAAAAAAAAAAGGAAAAAGATTACTAATGGAAAAAGCAAAGAACAAACGACGGAAAAATACTAAGAAATAATGAAAAAGAAAGAAAAAAGGAAAAAGATTACTAATGGAAAAAGCAAAGAACAAACGACGGAAAAATACTAAGAAATAATGAAAAAGAAAGAAAAAAGGAAAAAGATTACTAATGGAAAAAGCAAAGGACAAACGACGGAAAAATACTAAGAAATAATGAAAAAGAAAGAAAAAAGGAAAAAGATTACTAATGGAAAAAGCAAAGAACAAACGACGGAAAAATACTAACAAGTAATGGAAAATAAAGATAAAAGGTAAAAGAAGAAAAATCGAAAAAGTAATGTACAAACAATTGAAAACATTAAAAGTATTGAAAAAGTAATAGAAAGGGAAATTTAGAATAATGAATAACGCAAAGAACAAACGATTAAAATATTTATAAGAAATGATAAAGAAAGAAAGGAAAAGAAGAAAAATAAAATAAGCAAAGAAGAAACGATTGAAAAATCTTAAAAATAGAGCAAAAGAAAAAAGAAATAAGAATAAGGAAAACATACAACTCTGCCCACTTGGTAACTCTGACCACACCGTAGTTTCCGTCAACATTTCATTCCACTCCCACCCAACCCAAGAAACCCAGACAAGTAGATTATCCTACTGCTACCAAAGAGCAGACTGGGATTCGTTCCGAGACTTCCTCTGTGACGTCCCATGGAACAATGTTTTTAATCTTCCCATCGAAGAATGTGCATTCGAGGTCTCCTCCTGGGTTAAGGCTGGCATCGATGCTTTCATCCCTGCCAGGAAATTTCAACTTAAAACTCATTCGTCTCCATGGTTCTCGCCCGCTTGCTCGGCCGCCATTGCCCACCGGAATCATTTCTTCCGACTCTATCGTAGCTACGCGTCGGACCAAAACAGACGTCTTTTCACTTCAGCTCGTAATAAGTGTAAAAAGATACTTAACGAAACTAAGATGTTGTTTGCTGCCAGAATGAAGCAACGCATAACATCCTCTAAGTTCGGCACCAAAGACTATTGGCGACTCTGTAAAAGAGTACTTAACAAGAGCAAGTCCACAATAACCCCACTAATAAACAAATTTGAGGTCCTCACCTCTCCAGCGGACACAGCTGAATGCTTTGCCCGAGGATTCTCGAATAATTCGAGACTGGACTCGTCTGGAGTTTCTAAACCCGATTTCCCACCTAGAACTGAGGCTCAACTGAATGACGTCCATATTACACCCTCGCTTGTCTCTAAGATAATCTCAAAACTTGATCCTCACAAAGCGAGCGGAGGGAACGGAATCCCAATCAGTCTTAAAGAAATGTGCCCCCGAACTTTCCTCTGTCCTTTCTAAGCTCTACAACTTCTGCCTATCTGCTTCCTGCTTTCCTGCCTGTTGGAAATCTTCCTCTGTAGTTCCTATATTTAAAAACACTGGAGAACCCTCGGACCTATCTGCCTTCTTCCGATCTTTAGCAAAGTGTTCGAAGCCATTATCAATGCCGAGGTGGTTCAGCATCTTACAGCACACAGGCTCCTCTCGGACAAGCAGTATGGTTTCTGCTTCACCAGGTCTACTGCTGATATGCTAACGACCATCACCGAGTACATATATCAGGCACTCGACAGGAATGGCGAAGCCCGAACCGTTGCTGAAGCGTTCGACAGAGTTTGGCATGCTGGCCTTCTATACAAACTGCGGATCTATGGTATACCTGGACATCTGTTTGAACTAATCCAGTCATTCCTCTCTAACCGCACATTGAAGGTGGTATTAAACGGACATGCCTCCCAGAACTACCACACGAACGCGGGTATCCCTCAAGGCCCTATCCTAGATCCTACGCTCTTTCTGATCTACATTCATGATCTCCCTGATACCATAAGATCCCAAGTAGGTATGTACGCCGATGACACCACAGTTTACTCTCGCCTTGATCAAAAATCTGGTGTGGGCGACAAAGCTAACCTTGCAGCCGAGCTGGATAAGGACCTCCAATCCGTAGTGGACTGGGGTAAGAAATGGCTCGTAAATTTTAATGCTTCTAAAACGAAGCTACTATCAATTAACCATCATAGACAATCGCACCTACCTTCCATTAGCATGGACCAGGCTTGCCTCCCAGAGAGTAAAACACTACGCCTCCTTGGTCTCACACTTACAGCGGACCTTAAATGGAATGACTATATCGAATCCATTACTAAATCCGCTGCTATGAAAGTCGGTTCTCTGTGCAGGGCCCGGAAGTTTCTTCTGTCTGAATCTATCTTGCACATATATAAATCTACCATCCGCCCATGCATTGAATACTACTGCTATATCTGGTCGGGTGCCTCTGCTATTCTCCTCGGGCTTCTTGACAAGGTACAGCGGAGGGTCTGTAATGTGATCGATACCAACTTGGCAGACCGCCTGCAGTCTCTCTCTCACCGGCGCGACGTGGCTTCTCTGTGTCTCTTCTATAAATACTTTCACGGCTTCTGCTCCAATGAACTTAGAGCACTGCTGCCCACTAGATACGAATTTTCACGAGAAACTAGATTAGCAACTAGATCCCACCCTTTTACAGTGAAATCGATAAAATGCAACTGCAACTTCTACTCCAATAGTTTCTTTTCACGCACTTTCCGACTGTGGAATTCCCTTCCACATGATTGCTTCCCAGAGGGCTACAATCTCCAGGAGTTTAAATGTAAGGTCAATAGACATCTCTTAACACATTAACTCGCTCCCATTCTTTCAAACACTCTTCCCATCTGCCCAACCCTCATCCTCGGTATCCTTACTCATCTATCACCTTCCTTCTGACATTTCCTACATCTAACCACTCCTCTTCTTTACCTTTCCCTATGTAGCCCCATGCGCAATAGTGGCAGTGGAATGTCTTGCTTGGGGTGAAATGATAAAAAAAAATGCAAAAAACAAACGGCTCTAAAATATTACCAGGTAAAGAATATTAAAGAGAAAAAATATACTGAAAAATAAAGGAACAGCAAAGAACAAACGACTAAAAAATTTAAAAAATAAAACAATAAAAAAAAGGAAAGTAAGAAAAATGTAAAAGCAGATATACTATTGAAAAATACTAACCAGAATGAAATGGAAAGAAAAAAGAGAAATAATAATAATAATAATAAAAACGCGTAGAATAAAAGATTTAAAAAACTAACGCGCAATGAAAAGAAAGAAAACAGTAAAAATATAAAATAATAAAAGGGCAAAGACGAAAGAACTGAATAATAATAAAATTAATGATAGCGAAAGAAAAAATGAAAAGGAAAATAGAAAAAACAAAGAAGAAACAACTGAAAAATACTAAGAATAATGAAAAAGAATAATGGAAACGCTAAGAACGAACGTTTGAAAAATCTAAAAATGAAAGCAAAAGTAAAAATTAGGAAAAAGAAGAAAAACAGAAAAACAACGGACAAACGAATGAAACGTTTAAAAAATAAATCGAAATGAAAATTTTGGATAATGGAAAAAACAAAGAACAAACGATTGAAAAATGCCATGAAGCAATGAAAGAGAAAGAGAAAGAAAAATTAAAAGAACAATTGAAAAGAGAAAATAACAAACCATTGAAAAATTAAAAAATAAAGCAAAAATAAGAAAAATAGAAAAAGAACAAAAGGCTGAAAATATTAACAAGGAAAAAGAAAGAAAAGAGAAAAAGAAGAAAAATTGAAAAAGAACAAATGATTGAAAAATACTAACAAGAGATGAAAAAGAAAGAAAAAGGATAATGAAGAAAAATGGAATTAAGCAAAGAAGAAACGATTGAAAAATCTAAAATTAAGCAAAAGAAAAAAGAATAATAAAAATATCAAAGAACAAAAGTTTAGAAAATGCTTACAAGTAAAGAAAAAAGGAAAAAAGGAAAAATAGTATCTTGTAAAAAAAGCGCAAAGAACAGACAATAAAATTTTTTTCAACAAAAATCTAAAGAAATGCAAAAGAAAATTAACGCAAAAAGAATAAAAAATTAAAGAATATGCGATTGAATGATCCTAACATTTAATATAAAAGAAAGAAAAAAGAAAAAGATGAAAATTTGAAAGAGAAATTAAATTTTAATTTGCTTTTTTTCTTTCACCTGTAAAACCCAGGCAACATTTAAAAAAATGAAAGGAAGTAAAATGAAAAAAATATTCAGATAGAAAAAAGGCCAAAAAGAAAAAGAAATTATTGGAAAATATGAATGAATAAAAAGAAACTGGAAAAATACGTAAGACAAACTTGAAAGAAAATACAAAAGAAGAAGTTAAAAAGAGAAAGATAAACACGAAAGGTAAAGGAAATAAGAGGCTCTCTTAAAAAAACAAAGAACTAAAGAATGAAACAATAAAAAAAAAAACATCGTCTCTTCAAGAATCGTTTCAAAGCCTAGCGAAACTAGTATTACACTTGCTGATCGTCTGCCGTTGTTGGTGTGGTTTGGTTTTCACGCCTGTCCTTATATAAATACAAAACAGGCATTGTTGACCGTAGACGGTGAGAGGTGCTAGCCGGGTGGGAGGAATAAAGAAGACGTAGGGGTCGTAGAAAATCACAGGAAAACTAAACGGCAGACGAAATAAAGATCCTGGGGAATTGGAAAGAATTAGCGAAGCGTCTAGCGGGGAAAAAAAAGGAAAAAACGACGCTCGATTTGCTCGGTCAATACCAGCGACGACCACCCGGGGTGAGGGGGTGTCCAGGGCATCATCATCCAGGTGCAGCAAAGAGTGTGGTGCTGGGGTTAGATAGGGGAAAAGACGGGCGTGGAGTTTAATAGGACAACAAGAAGGTAGGAACCAATGAAGGAGAAATATAGAAATGGTAGTGGTCATTGGGTGAAAACGGTGGAATTTCGAGACGAATTTCGTCAAAGAGTGAATCGTCCTTTCACGATAGCACAGGTGGAGGGTAATGTGTGGGAATTGTAAAACAAAAAAAACAAAAAAGAAAGAAAAAGTAAGAAAGCAAAAGGGAAAATAAAAAAGTAATATTGGAGAAAAATCAGAATCGAAGTAGACAGCCAAAATGTAAAACAAAAAAAAAAAAAGAAAAAAGGAACTTACATTATAGTAGGCCAAAGGACACATCCAACACACACAGAGGCACACAAATATATATATATATATATATATATAATTTTTTCTGTATATTTTCTCAGTGTACTTTTTATTTTCTGTATCACGCTCTTTATTTCCTATGTATCTCTCTTTCCTTTTTGTTTTACCCCCTTTTTCGATTTTTCTTTTACCTTCTTTTCTATTAAATATTTATTTATGTACATACATAATTTATATGCATATACGGATCGATCACGCCAAGAAGTCACCTTCCTGGCAAAACGACCGTGGTGAGATTCGAATAAAGGGTTCGGTTTGAAATTCCTAGCACCTGAAGAAGGTCGAAGCGTAAAACGACCGAAACGTTGTACAAATGGTGACAAAGATGAGTACAATTGTTCGAATTATGTGAATAGTGTAAGTACTATCTAATCTCAAAAATATAGACATAAAATATTTATTCAACTAAATATGAACCATTTTGTTGCCCAACAAAAAATAAAAAATAAAAAATTCCGTTTTCCCAGAATTTCGATGGTTTTTCAGCATTAAGGTGTATTTTTATGTCATCCAATGAATTAAAATTTTTACCATTGATGTTATTTTGCAAGAACTGCAACAATTTTTGCCTGTTCAATCCAAAAAAGTGATGTCTTGTATTATTCTGATGAAAAACAAAACTTTTCCTGTTTGCAAATTCAAGGCATTTTTCTTTAATTACTGCCTTTAATTCGTCCAGTTGTGAGCAATAATTTCAGAATCAATGTACTGATTATTTGGCAGAAGCTCGTAGTACATGATTCCTTCCAAATTACAGAAGATGTACAGCATGATTTTCTCATGACGAAGACCTGCTTTTAGGTTGATTAAAATTGGTTCCTGTCTCTTACTTTAAGACATCTTTTGTTGAACAATTTTGTAAACGATCCATTTCTCATCACTAGAAACAATTTACTTCAAAAATGGTTCATTTTCATTGAGTTTATACAATAAATCACAAATAGAAATACGATTCAAAACATTATTTTCACTTAGATCATGTGGTACTCAAACATCGAATTTGAGTACCCGAACTAAATGCCCATGGATGGTGCATTTTGATAAATTTAATGTTTCTGCTAATTTTTGGATTTAGTCGTCATCTGTGATGGTGGTGGATGTCTGCATGATGTTCTTCATCAATAAGGTTACTATCACCAACGATAAACTTACCGAATCACTTCTGTACAGTTCTGTCAGCTAAATCATCTTCACCGTATACAACTCATTTTTTTTTGCTTGCGAGGAATTTTCGTGTCTAAAATGCACCTTATAATCTTCCATTTTTATAGGGAGGCAAAATTGACATAAATTAAGTAATATTAAACTTTCTTTTCAAGAGATAGCTTGGAGTGTGCCCTAATTAGAAATGTAAGCATATTATATCTGTCGATAAATGTGACGTGTTCCAACGTGTTGAAACATGAACTAGCAAAATCAGCATAAACTTTTCAGAAAACCCAATAGAATAAAATAGCGTATATACTCGCGGATAATACAATTTTTATGATCAATGTTTTAGGCAAATAAATAGGGATTCGCGCTATACACAGGTTGTTTTTGCAAACATTAAAAACCATTCCTTTTCAGTGATCTTTTGCAATATATACAGGTATTTTTCTGGAAGTGTTAAAATTCATGCAAAAATTAAGGGCATGCACTATACGAGCCAAGTTCAAATTCCAGTTGAATTCATTGCATTCACTTACGCGCAAATACCCTTGGGAAAGGTATTAATCCGTCTCTTCCTTCCAGTTATAGGTTAAATAACAGGAAAGATTGGGTTCTATAGCCTTGGCTGGTAACCAATCTACCGCAGAAAGCAATGGCAACCTACTGAGGGATAATCTTCCCAGTCAGTCATGACTCTTTCGAGACATGATCGCCCAAGCGTGTTTCAAGTATGGCACTTAACTGACTGACTATACGTATAAGTAGCTATATATAACTATCCGTATAAGCAGCTATTATTAATGTGTCCTCTCAGCATGAATTTACACAAGCTACTAGACTAGCAACTAGGTCCCACCCTTTTACAGTGAAACCAATCAAATGTAACCGCAATTTCTATTCTAACAGCTTCTTTACTCGAACTTTCCGCCTGTGGAATTCCCTTCCGTACACTTGCTTCCCTGTAAACTACAAGAATTTAAATGCAAAGTCAGTTGCCATCTTTTATCTTTTTGACCAAATCCTTTCTTTGACAACCCTTGTAACGTGTTCTTCTTTATTTACACTCCACTCTCAAGCATCCCTCTTCACACCTGTATACTTATCCTGTTCTTACTCATTCTCTGACTCTGAAAAATATTTTAGCGCCTGGGGTAGGGAGGTCTGGTAACGGGTAGCAAGCAAGTCTGGTTGATCGTAACTAGTAAATAGTCATATCAGGGCGCCCTATAATTGAGGCCTTGTTCCAAACTAAGCTATGATTACTAAATATTTTGTCACCTCAAGTTGGTACGCAAGTCTGGCTGATCATTACTCGTGAAGACAGCCTTTTCAGGGTGCTCTATCATTGAAGCCTTGTACCAAACTAAGGTACGATTTGTAAACAATAATTACAGCTTTAATGTGTTTTGTAAGACATTTTCAGACGAATCTGCACCCTGCTATTCTAAAAAATACTCATCTCATTGTTGAATTAAATTCGCTAGTGAAAAAAAATAAAAAAATAAAAAAAATAAAAATCGTTTGTATTATTAAGATTTGAAAGCTTCGTTTTGTGATCAGTTGTAACTTTGAGATTTTGATATGATCTGCAGAGGAAACTTACGTATATTTAATTAGAATTTCATGATTGTTTTATCTTTTAAATGTCTTATATTAATATTTTTGTTGTTTTAAGAGTCTTATATTAAAAATCAACAATATCAGAAAAGGAGGCACTAATTTAAAAAGAACAGTTTTCTTGTTTATTAAACATGGCCTTCCAATAAAATGTTTTTCAAATTACATTTATCCTCTAAACAGAACAAAAATAGCAGAAGTATGTGTGCGTGATGCGCGCTCAAGAAATCGTGTCCGTACATTTGTCGATTCCATGGCCGAAATAACAACTGCGACTGAATATTCGCAGAAAGAAAAAACAATTCTTATGAAGCTTAGAAACAATGTAAACAAAACTGCGGCCATGATGGCCACCGCCACATTTGCCACCGTTTTGGCTTGTCAGGCATTACAGCAGGCGGGCTTCGTTCGGAGCATGGTTGAGCAAGTTTCGGACGAATGGCTGAGCAATTTGGGATCCGGGAGCAGCAGGGCAAAAAAGGATGTATTTGTTTTGTTTCTTTCGAGGTCAGAAGGATAATAAATGTCGTCGTGGGGTTTTACATTTCGCTGTACGGGGTGTGCAGTGGTGGAGATCCACGAAAGTGTGCTTTTCACTAACGTCAGTATAGAAAAGCGGGTCGGAAAGGGTCGGGCGGGAAATAAAACTCGGTTTTGAAATAACACTGGAGCTATTATCATAAATCAGCTTTGATTTGGATTGTGGAGTTAAAAGGGAGTGCGATCGAGCAAGAAAATAAAAAATATATATACCTAAAATATGCACACACACACACACACACACACACACACACATGTTTCGTTGTTTTTTTACCCACCAAAACC
The DNA here is from genome assembly GCA_037127315.1 of Ascarosepion bandense. Lineage (NCBI taxonomy): Eukaryota > Metazoa > Mollusca > Cephalopoda > Sepiida > Sepiidae > Ascarosepion > Ascarosepion bandense. Next base: position 486,374 of record JBBBDQ010000395.1, read on the forward strand.
GAATTTTGAGAAAATAATCCACATTGAGAATAAAATTCTTTACATTCCAAGATTCACATCCTCGAAAGAAATGCGTCTCCTGGAAAAGATATCTTCAAATTGAAGTTGTGAAATACGTAACAAGAGTCTTTGGGATTTCTCAATATCAAAACAGTATTGCACCTAATGAGGCTCTAAATTACTTTCATCATCATCATCATCATCATCATCAACTTTATTGTCGTCGTCATCATATATATATTTTTTCTAAACATATATTCTTAAATACAACAGACAATGAATGTCTGTTATGTTTAATCGTGAGCCGTTCTAAACATAGTAATTTTTAATTTCAGGTGAAAATAAAGATGGAAATTGTGTAACATTTGGATATTTTTTATTATGCTGGTTCTAAGCTGGTTCTAAGCTGGTTCTAAGTTTTCGGGTCACATGAGCCATTTTCAGAGAGGTTACAAGGACATTAACATACAGATCTCCACCATCAAAAATGATATTAACTTGTGTTGACATAAAACATTGCTATGTAACGATAAAAGTCACCGAATAGCAGATGCAGGTCGTAAATTTGTAAATTTCTAGATTGTAATGCGGTTTTATGACGCCACACCACGTGAGAGACAAAAATGTTAAGAGAACCATATGTCAAAATGCAATGTAATGCGTTGTGACTAGATTGAAATGTGATTTTATTGAGTGTAGTTTGCTTTGATTTAATGTAGATGGCCTCTAATATCTGAAGGTCCTTTTTACTGTGTGTATGTGTGAGCAATATTGTGTTATCGACAAAAATCTATGATGTAAATATCATATATATATATATATATATATATATATATATATATATATATATATATATATTATTAAGTTAGTCATCGAGCTTTATATTCGACCTCAACAGAATGCAGAAAGCACTGGTGGAACTCTTCAGCAGTGCGCATCCACTACCAGTAATTGTTCAAATCCTCCTATTACTTGAATTATATATATATATATATATATATATATATATATATATAGAATTCAAGTAGTAGGAGGATTATATATATATATATATATATATATATATATATATATATATATATAATTCAAGTAGTAGAAGGATTTGAACAATTACTGGTAGTGGATGCGCACTGCTGAAGAGTCCCACCAGTGCTTTCTGCATTCTGTTGAGGTCGAATATAAAGCTCGATGACTAACTAATATATATATATATATACATATATATATATATATATATATATATATATATATATACATAATGTTCAATGAGGGCCACTCAATGTGAAGTTTTATTAACATAAGAATGGGCAAGAAGTGAAATTCTTGGAGATAAGCAGGAAGGATGACACCTAATTCTGGACTTGAAAAGGTTAAGATATAGTTAGTAAATAAAATTTTAGAGTTCAGATTGAGATGTTAAAAGTATATAGTTGTAGTAGACTCTAGGAGTAGGAGGAATCAGGTTTTGACGGCAAAAGTACTTGACTCTTCCGAGATTGCTTTATCGCCACAAGTGCCAAGATCAGACCAAAAATGGTGTTTTGCTACCACATCTGTGCTGAAGATGCCCAATGCTCACTTTTCAGACCCGACTGAGTTCAAAAGCGTTTGCATGACATTGCAGTAAACAGAGCCGGTGCGTACTTGCCTCGAACTTTTATCTACCTGCATTTATATATGGTACAAATTAAAGTAAGCACAACAAATTTTAAAAATTTCGCTGATTTTGACGTCATTCGGAATTCTTTTTGTTTTGTTTAAATCCGTGAATTTGTTTTGCTCACGCTTAGTCCTAAAAAAATAAACACCATATAAAATTCACTTTATTGTCTATCCATAATGCGGAATATGTTATAATTATTCAACTTTTGAAGGGAAAAATCTCAAAATGATGTTAGAAATTGCCGTAAAACGTCCAATTATTTTAAGATAAAAAGATCTATTATGACATGTCTCTAATTTTTATTTCAATACCTCGTTTTTATTTTCAATTTTACTGGTTAAACTGTTCATCTTATTTGCATATAATCCATTATTTTGCATAATTAGTTTGCAATAGAATGTGTATTATGAACATTGAGATTTATTAGAGTAAGAGGCGTCGTATCATAGATTAGATGTGGGGGACACGAGTCCTTTGCATAGGTGCTTGCGGTGGATGAATTGTTTCTACGCGTCAGCCCTTTCCCCACAGACGAAACGTTATTAGCGTCTCGCTAATCCACCGCAATTTTTATCACAGATGTTCGAGAGAAAGTCAATGCCTTGGTACCACCAGTCCAGAACTTCACAGCTAGTATCCGCATGTCACGTACACTGAGTCAACTCATCCTCCTTCCCTTCACATTTCATTCGTTCAGATTTCTCAATAGACATGCATTAAATCCATTCTTCTTCTATGTGCCCTGTCCCTTCAGGACGTAGGCGATTATGGCTTTCCACATCCCCCTATCCCTGGTGGCTCTTAGCACGCCTTCCCCTGTTCCACCATGCAACCCTCGTTTAATCATCTACCTGACTAGCTCCTTCAAATATGTTATCCGTTGCTTTCCCCGTCTCTTTTTCCCTATATCTGGCCAGTTAATATCAGGTTCTCCATGCCCTCCTTCCTCGTTCCATGTCCTAGGAACTTCAGCTGTTTCTTTCTGATTCTCAGTATTAATTTCCTTTTCGTTTCCATCATTTCTAAGACCTCATCATTGCTCACATACTCGATCCATGTTATTCGCAGCATCCTTCTGTAGAATCACATTTCAGTTGCTTCAAGTTTTTCCTTCATCTTGGATGATATTGTCCAGCTTTCACTGCCATATTGAAGAACTGACAAAACATAACAATCCAGTACCTTCTTCTTGGTTTCTGGCGAAATTATCTTGTTTCTTAATACTTTACTCAACTTCTGGAATGCTTCCTTTGCCATGCCAATTCGCATTCGGATCTGTGTCGCACTTTCCGTCTTCGGTTAGAACATTCCCAGGTATTTAAAATTTGTGTACCTGCTTGATTCTAGTATCCCCGACCTGTATTTGGCATATTGGGCTGCCCATTTTACTAATGATCATGCATTCGGTTTTCTTGCAGTTTATTCGTAGTCCTTTCTTATCACTCTCTTCAGCTTCCTTCTGTGGAGGGTCTTGTAGTTTCCTTTCTTTGTCTGCTATTAGCACTGTATCATCTGCGTACCTTAGGTTGTTTAAATTGTGGCCTCTGATGACAATCCAGGCATAACTTCTAGGGTCCTCAAAATATTCTTGCAGTACAAGTTGAACAGATCCGGTGAAAAGACACAACCTTGTCTTACACCCTTTTCTATCTTTGTATATATGCTGAATTCATTACCTGTCCGAATACAAAGAAGAATCTGTGAAGTTCGCACCCGTTTGCTCATGGCTTCTTAGGTAGTGCTATGAAGATAGATTTGTTGAGGTCATCTGGTATTACATATTATAAATTTCATTTAATATTTCTGTAATTTTCTCTATAACAAATTATTTCAGGGCTATCAGCAGCTCTATGACTATGCCGTCTAGTCCAGCTGCTTTGTTTCTATTCAGTTTGGCTATTGCAGATTCTACTAATAATAAATTATATATATATATATATATATATATATATATATATATATATATTTAGACATCTAAAACAACATTCCTGTTGTCTACATCCACAGTATAAAAAAATAATGATTAATAACACAACTATCCTACACCAAGAAAACAACAAAAGCAAACTACAGATTCTCGAGGCAATCTTCATTAAAACACTTAAGCCGTCAATTAATAGAATCATCTATGAATACTGTAGTAATGTTCTAAAATATTTGTATAATGACATTACAACATATAAAAAAATCCATTTTGGATAATTTTTACGTTCTAATGAACGCTAGCAATTTGTCAACCGTTATATTTGAAACAGAAAAAAAATTACAGTAATTTTTAGCAACACAGTTTTGCAGTTTTTTTTTGTTACCATAAATCCCACCCCTGAAGATGATCTTGTAAAGAGATTAAAAGTACTTTGGTACCTCGAGAAATGAATGATAATAACATCTGTCAACGTTAAAGCTCATCTATGACATCTTTCAATACGCGAAAGATTATCCGAGAGTATGAACAGATTTTATTAAAAAATAAGCAGTCATAGTGTTTACAATTTATTTAATCTGACATGTCTAAAAAAAATTGCTGCCTAAATACCCTCCCACACACACATACATATATAAATATACATATGGATATACACGCAAGCACACACACACACACACACACACACACACACACACACACACACACACACACATATAAATATTCTTTCTGGTGTTAATGAAAACAGTGTAATATGATACAACAGAGTTAAGATGTATATATTAATATATTTACACATATATATTACGTCTATAGCATGGTTCTTATAGACCTAGGTTATGTATATCTATTAATACATATCTATCTGTGATTTACTGAAAAAACTCAATGAGAATTAATCCTTTTTGAAGAAAATTGTGACGGGTAATGAGAAATGGATCGTTTACAACAATGATCAGCAAAAAAGATTTTGGAGTAAGAGACATAAACCAACTTTCGCCAACCCAAAAGCATAGAATCCCTATGAGCTTCTGCTAAGTAACCAATGAATTGATTCTGAAAAGTATTGCTCACAAATGGACGATTTAAAGGAAGTAGTTAAAGAAAAACGCCTTGAACTGACAAACAAGAGAAGTGTTGTTTTTTCTTCCAGGATAATAGCCATTTCGTGGGTAACCCGGCAAAAATTCACGGATTTTGGTCAGCAATTTTTATTATCCTACGTTTATAGCACGACTACTATAGACATAGGATAATCTATCTATCTATCTATCTATCTATCTATCTATCTATACACACTGTTATGGTAAAACACACCTATTCTATAGTGAATAGACACACCCACCTAATTTAAGTAGGAGTAGTAAGAGGAACGAGGGTCAGTCGATGTTGGACGATAGTAGTCGACAGTTAGTTGAATACGAAAGTAGTCAGCGACCAGGAAAAATTACACTGCGTTTTACATATTTATCAAGTTCCTAACGTTTTGTACGTCGAACATATTAGAACTAATTTTAGCACAAATACTAGCCCCCACTGTGAAAATAACTCCACAACACACACACACACACACACACACACACACACACACACACACAAACACACACACACACAAACACACACACACACACACACACACACATATATATATATATGTATATATATATATATAATCTGCTATCTCACTAACTTGCATCCTCTCACATGCAAATTTCTCCATCCACTCAACTCTCATCTGTATTCTCATCCTTCTCTTACCCACTTCCTGACACCCCCTATAACCTGTCACTCTTTCTCATAACTTTCCTCCTATGTAATCCCCTGCACACCAGTGGCAGTAAACTGCCTTGCTTTGGGAGATATAATTTTTAAAAAATCATATATATATATATGGATAGGAATAAATAGACATACAGATATACACACATATAAATATTTATTGCTCGATGTAATATAACAGAGCTATGAATTATATATTAAAATATATACATGTAGTACGACATTTATTTTGTAATTCCTTCCCTTCCCCGAAAATAATAAACTACAAGTGGCCATCCTTGAACTACATGTACAAAATCAAAAGTCCCTAATAAAATTTAACCTTTAGTATTAATTTAACTTTTATGATTTTATTTGCCATTGTCATGCTTAAGTTTCAGGATAAACCAAAATAAATTATACATTTAATAAATTAAAAAATGGCATACTAGATCTATAATTTATAACGAACATGAAAAACCCGAGAACCAAAAATATAAATTCAAATCTAGAAACGGTAAATGACAAAAGAGAAGACACCTTATAATTATTTATAGCTTTGAGTCAGAGGGAGCTTACTCGAATGACTAACAATATACCTAGCCGCATTTCTCTCCAAAATAACTAGCCTTGGGCGAAACCTAGAACGGTCTAGTAAGTTACAATGGTCTCGACCCTATAATACACTTATTACTATAGCCTTGTGCCAGACTAATCTCAACATAATAAATAATTATAGAATCGATTCGACTGATCTCCCGGCAGTTGTTTTAAACTATAGTCTTGTTCCCATCCAAGTTGGTCTTAGTAAATACGCTATACAAAATATTTTAAATCATATTATTATATTATATTATTATTTTTCTCGTACTTCCCGCCTGTGAAACTCCCTTCCATATACTTGCTTTCCTGACGCCTACAACCTCCAGGAATTTAAATGCAATGTCAATACACATGTCTTATCCACTTGACTCCAGTCCGTTCTACTTCATCCTGTATATCTTGTTCTTTTCCTTTCTCTCTACCTTCGCAACTGTCTTCACACCTGTGTTCCCAGCCTTCTCTTACCCTTTCTCTGACACCCCCTGTAACTGGTTCGTCTTTCTCTTCACTCTCCTCCTGTCAAAACATTTACTCTCTTATGTAGACCCCTGCGAATCAGTAGTAATCTATAAAACACTTTCCACTTTTTGTTGAGAATCTGAAATAATGCGATTTCTGTATTTGGGATAGGTCATTATTTGCGATTATATAAAGCCATTCAACAAGGTTTGAAAAAGAACGGACACATCTCAATAATATCAGAAGTCACCACAAAGTCACAAGACCTAGTGACCGAGACTTGCAGCGCGCTGACCTTCTCGCACTTCCCGCCTGTGGAACTCCCTTCCACATACTTGCTTTTCTGACGCCTACAACCTCCAGGAATTTAAATGCAATGGCAATACACATCTCTTATCCACTTGACTCCAGACCGTTCTACTTCATCCTGTATATCTTGTTCTTTTCCTTTCTCTCTACCTTCACAACTGTCTTCACACCTGTGTTCCCAGCCTTCTCTTACCCTTTCTCTGACACTCCCTGTAACTGGTACGTCTTTCTCTTCACTTTCCTCCTGTTTAAACTTTTACTCTTATGAAGCCCCTTGCGCATCAGTGGCGGTATCGCCTTGCTTGAGTTAAACGATTAAAAGAAATAAAAACACTATATTATATACGCTTATATCATTATATATTATAATATCATTAAATATTATTAAATACAGGGTGTTTCAAAAATACATGGCATAAATTCAGGACTGTGTTCCCTGTATCTAAATAATGAAAACATGAACATATATCCGGAAACGCTTGGTTTCTGAGTTATACGCTTTTCAAACATGTGCTTACCAGAATGTCTTTATTTTTCACATCGACAAATACAGTGTTTTCGAGGGCCCTATAGCAAGTGTTCAAAATGTGCACCCTCTGCCCTAATACAGGCGTCCCTTGAACTCGCAAATTCCTGGCGTGTTTCGTATTGTCTCGCACCCTGTTTTAATGCGGTTGCGGAAAGTGTCCACATCATCATCCGGAGACGAAAACACCATTTGTTTTTTAATGGCTCCACAGGTAAAAATCCAAGGGTTTTAGGACCGGTGAGTGTGGAGGCCATGCAATTAGTCCACTTCTTCTTATCTACCAACCTTCGATCTAGTAAGCTGCGGGTAGTGGAATTGAAGTTTGCGGGAGCACCATCATGCATGAAGTGCAGCTGTTGACGAGTGTCCAGTGAAACATTGTCCAAGAAATTAGGCATATTGTTTTCCAGAAAGCGCTTGTACACATCACCTGTAAATCCTAATAACCTATCACCAGCAACACCAGCTCAGATGTTGATTGAGGCCAATCTGACTGATTTCTGGTCCGGGTTAGGGTTAGAGTTAGCTCTCTGTCTTCGGGCGGAGAGTATTAACCCAGTCGTGGCTCCGCCAAAGGGTAGAGGCACGACTGGGCAAAGTTAGACAGATATTTTTGGCTGGGCAATATGGCCCGGAGGACTCACGTTAAAAAGGCCTTGTGCCACATTTTGCCCTAGTGGGAGGGTAGATAAATACCGACTGATTTCTGGTCCGCTGCTTAGCGAGTAAGGTGCTATCTCTGGGAGATAAATGTATTCTGGTGAATACATGTTTGAAAAGCCTATAACTCAGAAAACAAGCGTTTACGGACAAATGTTCATTGGGAGTGTTTTCATTATTTGAATATAGGGAACACAATCCTGAAGTTATACCATCTATTTTTAAAACACATTGTATATATAGTATCATATTATATATTATAAACTTTATTATTATAGGCTATACAAAATATTTTAAATCATATTAATTATCAGTTTAGTAAATACGCTATACAAAATATAAATGCGGTATACAACAATACTGTTTCTTCATGATTATAAAGCTTTTCTTGTAAACAAATTGCTTCTGTGATTTTAATCCGAATAAGTATCTTTTTAGCGTGGTCTTGTGTCTGTCACTCAGCCATTCAAGTGCTGTATGTGGTAGACTGGTTGCCAACCAAAGCTATAGAACCTAATTTGTTCTGCTATTCAACCCATAGCTGGAGGTAGAAGAGATGGATTAATACATTTTCTAAGGGCATTTGTGCGTAAGAAAGTGATACAAATCTGATTTATTATTCAGAGCCGATATCCATTACCCCACATAGGCACGTCCTTACTTGTGCTAGGCTAAGTGATATTTTTTGACATAGTTGTGTGGGCATCTTTTAAAATAAAGTACCTTAGCACTAATTTTATGCAAATTTAATTCTTTACGCCCACCGGTTATTTTCAATAATAAAAAAAGCGAATTCCCGTTAAATAAATAAATAAATAAATGAGAAAACTTAAAAAACAAAACAAAACGAAACAGTTAAACAAAAAAGCAAATATATCTCTTAAAAGTTTATATAAAAATATAACTGCAGCTTTCCTTAAACTTTGGCGCACAAACAAAGTTAAAAAATAAAGAACCATAAATAGAGCATTTAAAAAGAAATGATTTGAAGATGGAATACTTTGAATTTTAAATGTACATCTCAACTAACTCAGACATATATATATATATATATATATATATATATATATAGTAAAGCAGCTAAAAAGAAACATTTAAAGAGCGAATGAAAGTGGTTGGGAAGAAACAACGCTGGTTATTATGGTGCCCAAATGAGGTTCATGGGAAACTTAGGCTACAAGATACGGATTTTTATGATTATATATATATATATATATATATATATATATATATAGTAAAAAGAGTCACAGAGAGAGGGTTCAACACAGAGTGAGTGAGAGAGAGAGAGAGAAAGAGAGAAAGAGAGAGAGATACTTCTTAAAATAGGTTATTTTTTTCTCTCTATAACAACTCCCGAAGATGTGTATATATAAAAAGTAATGATGTCAACATGTTCCAGTCGATGGGTTAGGGTTACGTGGACGAGATCAGGAAACACTGTGGGGGTCTCCAACTTCTCTTACTTCTTCTTCGTCTTCTGCTCAAATCTATTATATATTCTTTTAAATTCTCTGTCTTCGCAGATTTTCTTCTTTTTTTCCTTGCGTTGTTTTCTTTTTTTTCTCTTTCCTTTTACCTCCATCTTTTTCATTTCTTCACATTTTCCCTTTTTTTTTTAAAATTTTTACCTTCTTCCCTTTCAGTATGTTTTTCACCTCCTCCTTTTACTCTTTAACTTACACTCTTTCGCATACGACTTTTTTTCGTAATCATAGCAACATTTTTTCCAGCAATTTTACGATTTTGTAGGTGGGAAGGTTGGATGTTTTCACTTTAAATTTACTTAGAGTCTGCATCAAGTCCTTAAGCAAGTAAAAAATAATAAAAAAAACGGCAGTAAATAAGGAGAGATTTTGGGAGAAAACGTTCCTTCACTGATGTTTGACATTAACAGCATTTTTTCATTATTCATTTGCTAAATTGTGTCTTCAATCAATGATTCAATCCATATGGACATCATCTGGAAAGATCAATAAAACAGTCTCCAAAACAGTAAGACTATCCATACACGTGTGCGCACATGTGTGTGTGTGTGTGTGTGTATAAGAAATGACTGAACACTTGGCAAGGTTGACAATGAAGTCACCAGCGTATTTTACTGCTGCTGTTTAGGAACGTAAAGAGATAACTTATAAGATATCATTGTTAAGATCTCTGTCAAGAGCACAAATTTCAACGATTTCAGTCTTTTCCGAGGACGTTAGTGCAAAAGAAACAAAACAATTCGTTGCTGGAATGTACTAATAAACAGTAGGACACATCAATGTCATTATAGACACGCAAAGACACACAACATGCACACATAAATATCTATCAATCTGATATATTCTATCTGCATGAACTTGACGATTTCGTAGCGAGAATCTTAGGTAGCGATTTGAATTGTATTGCTTTTCTGTAGTGTAATTCGTTAGAACTATTGTTCTATTTATTTAAATTTATTTGTCTGGACATTATTTTTAATGGAGACTCGTATTTAAGTGGTTGCTCTATTTTCTATAATTAAGCAATATATTTACATATATTCAACGGTCTGAATATTCGAGAAATCTTGTTAGGAAAATATCTATCTTCCGGTGGGATTCGAACCTGAGATTCCCATATACCTAGGAGAAACCGTCAATAGATCTGATGTGTCTTACTCGACACAGAAATTTCATGGTTTAACAAAGTCGAATTAAGCCGTAAATACATAAGTTCCCGATTACTCACAACATTCATATCTGCTCCACTTTTTATCCTAAACAAATCCTACAAACGTAAAGAAATAAATTTAAATAATTGTGACGGTTTATACTATTTCAGATCAGGTCAGACTATGTTTGCTACTGGTACCACGTAACCCAGTACTGTCACGGGTCGGGTTGTCGACGACTAAACCGGTACCCTCGCTGGGTGCAAGCTCGGTATGAAGGTTGTTGTAGACACCCTGCAGGACTAAAAAAAAAACCTCTCAAGGACAGAAGAGATCCTATGGGCCAACGTCCACTTACACAGGCAAACAGCTATGGTTTAAATAGTCTTCGCCAACCCGCACTGCCAAGCGTGGCGAGTACGGTACATCTCCTGAAATGACGGACACGAAAGCAGTGGAAGTCATCCAGGGAGGGGTTCCTCAAACGACAGTGAAAAACCCTCGATTCAGTTCCAGTTCCAATACAAATTTCGTAACTTTCCCTAAGATTCTGTAATATTGTCTGTTTTCGTTTGCTTACAAACAAATTTTATGTTTATAGAATAATTTTTTGTTTATAAATATATATCGGGTCATACTATTTCGTAGGTTTGGTCTATCTTTTAAATATTGAGCTGTTTTCATTATTGCGTAGGTAAGCATTTCTGTTTCCTTTTTTTTCTGTTGTTTTTTGTTGATTTGTTTTGTCGATCGATGCATTTTCATTTGATAGATTTTCTGTTGGACATACATTTACAAATTTTATGAATACTTTGCTATGTTTAGTGCATATAAACACACTTGAGAAGGAGGACCATTATGAAAAAGTGAAAAGCTATAGAATAAATAGTTTTAACAATATCACTTAAAAAATCGAAATCGGGGATATAAAAAGATATCCAAAGATTCGCTAAAAAAAATAAATAAATAAATAAGAGAGAAAAACCCGAGGCAAGTCTTTCGTCTGACAACTATTCATTATATGTCTGAAAAAGAAGATAAAAATTAGGGAAAATTTAGGTAGTGTTCAGAAAGAAGGGGAGAAAAAAAATACCCATCATCACAAACCTTCACCCAGAGATCCAAATAACTGCAACTGAACCTTTATATATATATATATATATATATATATATATATAGAGAGAGAGAGAGAGAGAGAGATACGACTACTATATATACTACTATACAGACTACTATATATATATATATATATATATATAGACGACTACTACTATCGTTCGTCCGTGAACTGCTAGATACAACCAACACTATTTTCATTTTGATAATGGCTAATGTATGCTGAATGCTTAGAAAGGATTAAATAAAAACATGTATCAATATTGTGATTTTCTTTCCTCTTTCAACGATAAAGCTATTAAGCTTATCAGACGACATGAAAAAATTTTTACATAAAATAAATCGACAAAACTTGTCCATATTATTTAATGAAACACGCATCAATGAAAAAATGCTGCCTAAATACACACAATATATATATATATATATATATATATATGTCATTTAAATGACGAAAAAATGAAAAAAAATCATTGACTTGTTATTTTAACATATACTTACCAAAATTACACAAAATTATCTTGAAATACTGAAAAGTACATTTATTCAATAAAATCGTCATTGACATCAACCACAGCCTCCAGATGACTTCAGAATCTTCTGCATCTCTTCTGGGCTGTCTCCTTGTTTAAGTTGGTGAATTCTGCCATAAACCTTGCATTCAGTTTATCTTTGACGTTTCAAGAAGTTTTGTTGGTTTATTGCTCAACTGCGCCTAATACATAATAACCAAAGGGATTGCAGCTTGGGGAATTAGGTGGCCATATGTAAGGTGCGATGTTGTAGCAGAAATTGTCTGGCAGACATGAGCGATTTCTCCTGCTTGTGTGGAATGGGGCAGACAGCTATTGCTAGACACAGGTCTTTCAGCAGCCACGCATTTGACTAAGGGCATCATTACCTCCTCAAGGCACTGGATGTAAGACTCTGTATAAGTTTGAGGCTTCATCAGCAAATTCTATCATTTTTTCTTACCATAACGATCAGAATGAAATTTCTTAGCTGTCATACTTTCATAATCAACATAAGACTCGTTCATTTTTTTTCCGAATGCTCTGCACTGTCCTCAGATTGACACCTAAACACTCTGAAATGTTCTTATTGGGGCTTCCAATGACAAACAGTACATCATGTCGTTTCCAAATTTTTGGGTGAGTGAATTGCGTCAGGGTAGTCTTTTTCTCACACACGATGACCCTACCATATGTGCAGTTGACAAAATAAAAAAAAACAAACACGTCGCAGACGCGCAATTAAAAATATGAAATAGTGACAATTTAATCATCGCAGTCTTTTATATATATATATATATATATATATATATATATATATATATATATATATATATATATATATATATATATATATATATATATATATGGGCTTTTAGTGTTGACACTTCAACCATTCACACCACAAGCTACCTTTAGCTGTTAACACTAGCATTTAACATTTGCGGCTTCATGGTGAAAAAAGCCGTTCTCGTACGATCGCCGAAGTTAAGCAACGTCAATCCTAGTCAGTACATAGATGGGTAACGGCTTGGATGTCCGTTTAACATAATAGATGACGGCTTATAATTGTAAACCGGAGAGCCGAGTTCTAATTCCAATTGAGAATGGAAGAACAGTCACCCCTCTGCTATTGGTTAATTAGAAAAAAAATAATTAAAAATCGTTATTATCTTTAACAGATTCTTACATTGTAAAGATATTTTATAGCTTTTACTACCCTGCTGAAAGTGTTGATAAAACCGAAAACACAAAAAGTATACACACACACACACACACACACACACACACACACACACATTATATATATATATATATATATATATATATATATATATATATATATATATCTTTAAAACGAACAGACGTCATATTATTTAAACCCGAGGAACCTTTCGGCCAACTCTTATCAAGGGTTCTCGTTGGCTTTAATTTTAAAGGAATTAAGGAAAAGGACAAGGCAAAATAAATTACTTACAATGCAGGGAGATGATGGAACTCGTTTAAAAATAAATTTATTGAAAAAAAAAACACATAAAATGTAAGGGGGAGAATTGCTGGTGAGTTTGTGAGTGTAACATTTTTTCACTTTTAAACACACTTGTGGAATTATATGTGTACACCCCCCTTACATTTTATGTGTTTTTTTTTTCAATAAATCTCTGAAGGAACTTATTTATAAATAGAACTTTGTGTGTGTGTGTATGTGTGTGTGTGTGTGTTTGTCTGTGTCTGTATCTGTGTCTGTATCTATAGACTTCGAAACGGCTGAACCGATTTTCTTGAAAATTTACACAGTTGTACTATAATCGTCTGCGAGTGTTCTTCGCTAGGTTTTGTGTCGAGGTACCCCCGATAAATATCGAAAATCAAAAAAATCGGGTTATAGAAGGAGTGGTCCGATTTTAATCAAATTTGATACACTCATAGAGAAAGACATAAGAAACGATATTCAGAAGTTTCAAGGTTGTAGTTTTTACAATAGTGCAGAAAATCGATAATATATATAAAAGGCAAGATGTTTGTGTGTGTGTCTGTTTATCTGCCTGGATGTCTGTATTTTTTCAGCCCTTTTATTTTAGTTTTTGCTTCGGGTTTGGTTCTAAGAGGTATAATTGTAGTTCTTAGTCTCAGCCATGATACCATTTACTCAGAGGACTTATTTAGCCTTCAAAATTCATTTTACGACGCAAAAATCTTATTTGATATCGATACCAGGTAATCAAAATTTAACTTACATCCATTCATTTTTCTTTCAGTCTACGGTTTCACTTTAACTGGAAACAACTATTGCTTTTTAGTCTTCCGTGCCAACGTCCAAAGAGTCTGAGCTCCAGGACCATGAATTAGTGTTAAAGCTTTCATTACACACGAGCAACGCCGGGCTATACTGCTAGTATATATATATATATATATATATATATATATATATATATATATATATATGGGGTAATGTGAAGATAAATTAGAAATAATTTTTTCCCCAATTTATCATACAATTTCCTCAATACTCTTCTTCATATATAAGAATATATATCCTCATCTCATATATTTATGTGTATATATATATATATATGTGTGTGTGTGTGTGTGTGTGTGTGTGTGTTGTATATATTGATCAAAATCTGACAAAATGAATAGAATAAATAAAGAAAAGGTAGGCAAAAGTGTCTTTAATCTAAAATGTTTCACTTTAGCAGACTTCTTCAGTGATTCGTCTTTAAAAAATCTCTGAAGCAGTTTCTTAAAGTGAAACTTTTGTTAAAGACACTTTTTCCTACCTGTTCTTTACTGATTCTATCCATATGTGTATAAATATATATCTATATATATGTATTTATTGAGGTGTGGTTTTATTTCGGTACAGTACATGAATGTCCGTAAGCTAATGAGACAAAAATTAACATATATTTTGAAAACCAGATATTTATTTTTCCGTATAATCTCGTTTATTGTCAATGTGCATAATTCTCTTGCGGAATCGAAATAACATAGACTGACCTTGATTCAGTGAAATATTCAAATCAACATTCCGCTAAAATCCAGCGACCAGCTCAATTCACCCTCTTAGGTCGTATAGATGAAACAAATAATATGCTTTATAACCATATTGGGAAAACTGAGATTTCGATGATATGGCATTTTTTCTACTCCGATTATTCTGGCCATCTTTGTTATATTGGCACTTAAGAATAGATTGAAACAATATTATTTTTTATCGACGTTTCTTTTTGTTTCCTTCACTTTTTCCGATTGTAACGCTATAAAGTAGCCAAGAAAATGACGTCTTTAGTACGTTACTGCAACGTTACGTAGTCGTTACTGAATAGTTACGTTACCTTGTAGCGTTGCATATACGTTACATTAAAAAGAAGTAGACAATAAATTCCGGGGAGATATTTAATTAGAATGTGCATTCATCAGTTGAATGATTAGAATGACCACACAGACTGACATGTAGTGAGACAAGAACACACGCTGACATGCGCAAGACAACTACAAAAACACACACGCACAGAGCGAAGAAGAGAGAGGAGATATAACGAGAGAGAAATAGAGAAAAGAGCACACACACAGAGAGAGAGAGAGAGAGAGAGAGAGAGAGTAAGAGAGACAGAAATACACACCAAACTCCCAAGTATGAACATAATATCAGAATACCGCCATAACATCATCCAGCGTTTATGCTAAAGTCAATGCGTACATTGCGCTCTACCCACCCCGACTGTTTTCCATGAGATTCACATCTCAGGGACACATACTCTCTGATTACGGGTCAGGCACTAGATTGACCCGGTGTCATTATTCCAGATTCCTAAAGTTAAATCGAAGGTACCATCTTCCTCTTCATTTTTATTATTGCATTCATTAAATGCTAACAAGGGGAGAAAAGTCACGTTTCGATATATTCTGTAAATAAATAGAAAGTAATATCATTTAACATTAGAATTTGTGCAAACAGAATCCATATATTCTCTACCAGATCTTTGATAATGACACAGTAAGGGATTATTTTAAGCAAAAACCAAAATAAAATAAATAAATAAATAAATAATAGTAATAATAATAACAAGAGCAGTGAAAGATCGTAAATCTCCGCCATATTGACATCATCTTAGCGAATAGTAAGAAATGATTATTATAATGAGACTACCTGTAATGAACTTGACCGCTCTCAAGAGAGAACATAAAAATAATAAATAAATAAATAAAAATAATAAAAGAAATTAAAACAAAATAAAAAAATGAAAAATGTAAAGTGAAATTAAAAAATCAGTCAGTTAGTTAAGTGATACACGTTTGAGCGATCATGTCTCTTTTGATCCATGACTTCCGGTTTTCTCTTTTCCAATCTTTTCACTCTTTTATTTTTTTTTTCCAATTGGAGTAGATAGACTAAACTATTGCCCGGTTCACACTCCACCCACATCTATTGAACAGGTGAAGAAGCTCATCTCTTGTTTCCTGTTTAGGATGCGGTTTCCGGTTTTCTCTTTTCCAATCTTTTCACTTTTATTTTTTTTTTCCAATTGGAGTAGATAGACTAAACTATCGCCCGGTTCACACTCCACCCACGTCTACTGAACAGGTGAAGAGGCGCATCCCTTGTTCCCTGTTTAGGATGTGGTTTCCGGCTTATTCTTTTCTATTCTTTTTACCCTTACGTAGCCCCCTGCGCATCAGTGGCGTTATCGCCTTGCTTGATTAAAATAAAAATAAAAAAAAAATAAAAAACTAAGCAGAAGATTTTACTGCAATAGGTTGCCATTTCTTTCGGTGTTAGACTGGTTACTAACTTAGGATATAGAACCTAATCTATCCTGCTATTCAATTCTTTTATTCACATCAGTCTGTTAAGTGCCATACGTGATAAAAGTTTAGGCGATCATGTCTCAAACAAACACGACTGACTGGATAGATGATTTTCTATTACTTTCTGCGGTCGACTAGTTGCCAACTACCTTTATAGAACCCAATCTGTTCTGCAATTTAACCCATAGCTAGAGGAAAAGTGTCGTATTAATACTTTTTTCGATGGTATTTGCGCGTAAGTGAATACAAGAAATTCAGCTGGAATTCGAACTCGGCTCTCCGACATTACATTCCGAGCCGATATCTACTGTTCGTTTTTACCTTTTTAATATCCCAAACTTGTATACTGACACATTTTTATTTTGGGGGGCATTTAACGATTTTTTTTTTTTTTTGCCTTTGGAAAATATATTTTAAAGATATATTATAAATAATAATAATAATAATTTCTTGGAAAAATAGTGCGCCCAGGAAATGTAATTACGTTAAGCAATCTAGGGGATGGTATTCTGTAGTTGCCATTCCAAAATATATTAGTAAAAACATTGGAAAAATAGCCCAAAAGTTTAATCCCGTACTGGATCAAACCCAAAGTCTAGTCAGTTCATGCCAGTCATGAGGCCAATCATCCCTGAAAGATTCATCCGAATCCATCCAGCGGGTCCTGAGATGATATCTTGAACACGGACAAGGAGACAGACAAACAGACGAACGCGACCGAATGCAATACTTCCGCCTTAAGGCAGAGGAAATAATAATAATAACAACAACAGTGGTAAGTGGTACGGTCGGTGGGGGTCAAGGAAAGGATGGGGAAATGCACCAAGAAAATCTCTGGCAACATTAAGATACGGGAGGATTCTAGCCATCAAATAAAACCAACATAACTTCATGGTAGGCTCAAATCCAAGGGATGGTCTCTGCTTCATGAGAAATCAAAGTAGGGTATTTAGAAGAAGAAGAAGAAGAAAAAGAAGACTACTACTACTACTACTACTACTACTAATAAAAACCAGAAGGAGAAAACTTGTCTATTAATTGATATGGCTTGTCCAGCGGATTGTAACATAGCAATCAAGGAATTTGAAAAACTGTCAAAATATAAAGACCTGGAAATTGAAATAGAAAAAATGTGGAAATTGAAAACAAGAGTTGTGCCAGTGATAGTAGGTCCACTTGGAATGATAAAAAATGGAACAAAAGAACACATTGAAAGAATCCCTGGAAACCCCAGCTTAAGAGATATACAAAAAATTGTCTTATTAAGTACAGCCCACACACTAAGGAAAACTTTATCTATGTAATGCTAGGGATGATAGGGAAGATAGAAAAACATGAAATGGAGTCATAACAACACGCCACGACCTGCCTTAGGTCCCCCCGCAGACTTGGTTGGTAGTGAGACCAAAGCAGAAATCGAAACATGATGAAAAATGACATAATAATAATAATAGTTAAAAGAAGCGTGCTATTTAAGAAAAGAGAAAAACAAAATATTTTAAAAAATTTTCAGAAAAAAATAATCAAAATCTACCGATCTTTCAACCCTTAAAACACATAAGGATAATTACATATGCAAATTACCTTAACTTAACTGTCCGGGGGAGTAAACAGAATGACAGGAGAGTTTCATAAGCTGTTTGATTGATTCCTCGTATTAACAAATCAACTAACTGAAAATTCCAAGATGAACAAGGTCGCCATCGTATTAAGCACGTTCATCTGCATGCTTTCACGCTGGCGGCGTTTCATTCGTTTTGACGCGTCCATTACCACCACGGCCGTTTTCTCATTACAAGACCAGCAACGTTAATACAAAGAATTATAAATCTTGTAGATTTATAACGTTTAATACTTGAAAATTAAAAAGAATAACTTAAAGAAAACTGATTCTGTTGCAATATTCTTCAACATTATCAAAGACTGTTTTTTTTTCTTAAATCGCGCTCTCCCCATAACTCTTGAAAAATATTGAAGAGTAAAAGATTCTTTGGGAGATATAACCGAGTGTAAGTGATACTGATTGTTAGATATAAGTTTATTTCTATGTATAAAAACAAATAAAGAAATATGTACTCGGAATTTGCGTTGCAGTGCAGTGGCTATCGGCTCAGAGCAGAGTTCGAATTTCAGTTGAATTCCCTGCATTCACTTACGCACAAATACCATTGGTAAAGGTATTAATCCGTCTCCTACCTCCAATTATGGGTTAAATAATAGGACACATTGGGTTCTATAGCTTGGCTGGCAACAAGTTTACCTCAGAAAGCAATGGCAACCTACTGTGGGATAATCTTCTGTTCAGTCAGTCATGTCTCGAAAGAGACATGATCGTCCAAGCGTATATCACGTATGACACTCAACTGACTGTACTCAGAACTCTTGAGTGTAAGATGTATTAGTAGAAACCATGAAAATTTCAGGGATTTCCTATTTGCATTTTCTGATTGATTTAAATTCTTAATATAATGATTAAAGATGTTCCTCATGCATTTCTCGACTATAGGTAAAATAACTTATGGAATCGTTATATATTTCACAAAAATAATGAGCAAGAGTGTAGGTCATTATTTAAAGAAGTGGGTACAAATGAAAAGTTAAAAAAAGGTTTTCTATTTCATTGAAGCACACATTAAAAACGTTAAGAGCGTTATTGTTCCTTCCTTCCTTCCTTCCTTCCTTCCTTCTTTTCATATTATTGTAGAACCTTTCTTTTTCTCACTAAAATCAAAGTGTGTATTTTTTCTTCCATCTTTCCTTGCAATAAAAACAGAATGGTCCATTAGTTATCTGAGGCAATGGCAGGCTGTAACACACGTGTAAGCAAGCATATTAACATTGTAAATAATCTCATGCCTTTTTTTTCTTTTTTAAAACATTACAAGAATTCAGTTTTGAATACAGCACGTCTTCAACTGCTTAATGCCCCTTGAACTTAGAAAAGTTTTAATAACTTCATAAAATTCCAGCCAGTCAGTATTGAAGTTAGTACAAAAACTTTGACTGTTATTGTTTTCACTTTCTTCAAAATGAATAAAACTAATTCAAATGTATATATAAAAAAATGTATATATATATATATATATATATATATATATATTTATTCATATCACCCCAAGCAAGGCGAAAACGCCACTGATGCGTAGGGGCTATGTAAGAGTGAAAAACTGGAAAAGAGAAAAACCAGAAACCACATCCTAAACAGGAAAAAAGGGATGAGCCTCTTCACCTGTTCAATAGACGTGGGTGGAGTGTGAACCGGGTGATAGTTTAGTCTATCTACTCCAATTGAAAAAAAAAAAAAATTAAAAAAGGGTGAAAAGATTGGAAAAGAGAAAAACCGGAAACCACAACCTAAACAGGAAACAAGGGATGAGCCTCTTCACCAGTTCAATAGACGTGGTGGAGTGTGAACCGGGCGATAGTTTAGTCTATCTACTCCAATTAAAATATATAAAAATAAGAAAAAAGAGTGAAAAGATTGGAAAAGAGAAAAACCGGAAACCACAACCTAAACAGGAAACAAGGGATGAGCCTCTTCACCAGTTCAATAGACGTGGGTGGAGTGTGAATCGGGCGATAATTTAGTCTATCTACTCCAATTAAAAAAAGAAAAATGAAAATAAAAAAGAGTGAAAAGATTGGAAAAGAGAAAACCGGAAACCGCATCCTAAACAGGAAACAAGGGATGAGCCTCTTCACCTGTTCAATAGACGTGGGTGGAACAGGGCGAATAGTTTAGTCTATCTACTCCAATTGAAAAATATTTTAAAAATTAAATTGACTGTAATAAATTTCGTACAATGCTCATCGTAATACTGTAAGGAGAACAAACGGTTCAGTGAAGGATGGTTTAATCACACGAGATCATTGTCTGATAATGTGTAGTTCAGTACGACAAGAGTAAGACTGAAAAACTCTACACCTTTTTTACCCACTTTTTGCCAGTGTTTCATAAGCAGACTTCCTATTTATGTGGAATGAACGAGTCTATGTTTCAATAATAAGTCTTAAAACGTTTAGTCAGTTTTTCTACACAAAATAAATTTAATTTTCCGAAAGCAATGATATTATCAGGATGTTAACTTTATATAGTCCCATAAACAAAATGACTGGAGTAAAACCTTTAACAACATTAGAAAGGTCGACAACAATTACTGAACTTGAGAAGTTGTTATAAGTTGTTATAATGTTCATTAGACTGTAAGAGAAACGCAGGAATCAAAAGTTTGAATGAAGAAGGGTTTAATTACATGAGAACATAGATTGGGAATAGAATAGTTCAAAGCGAAAAGCATACGAATAAAAAGCGCTATCCACTTTTCATCCCTGTTCCATGAGCAGTTTGACTCATAAGCAGATGAACGAGTCCATGTTTCAATAATAATAGAGACTAGCATCATAGACTGGCGTTGCCCATGCAACTCAGAACATTTTAATAATAATTAAATTAACCATTGGCACTTTTTTTGCACTAGCAGCATAGCCCGGCGTTGCTCGGGTGTAATGAAAGCTTTAAAACTAATCCATGGTTCTGGAGCTCAGACTCAGCCTAAAGAATATTTGTGTGAAGTTTGGTGAGAATCACATAAAAATTGTGGATTTGTATAAAGGACATAGAGACAGATAAACAGACACATACACAAACATCTTGCCTTTTATATATATATATATTATCAATTTTCTGCACTATTTTAAGAACTGCAACCTTGGAACTTCTGAATATCGTTTCTTTGTCTATGAGTGTATCAAATTTGATTAAAATCGGACCACTTCTTCTATAACCCGGTCATTCGATTTTTGATATTTATCGGGATTACCTCGACACAAAACCTAGCTAAGAACACTTGCAGACGCTTATAGTACAACTGTGTAAATTTTCAAGAAAATCGGTTCAGCCGTTTCGGAGTCTATAGGTAACGGACACACACACGCACACAGACACATACACACACAGAAACAAAGTTCCATTTATAAATAAGTTTAGATATTTTGTTTTCGTTTGAAAAAACACTTTTTTTAAAATATTTCTTTTGTTTCAAAATTACGGCGAAAAATATTCATATTTTTTTGTTGACTGAATGAATTTTTAAAACGTCGGTATAAAAATTAAATATAAAGGCTCATTTTTGCTTTTTAATAAAAAATATTTTAGTCGCGTTTGACACGTGTGATTTGATTTCTGTGACGTAATGTAGCAACCATCTTAGATCTTAGATGTTTTATGGAGCAAATGTAAACAATCGGCCGCATTGGCCAAAAAGTGCGAAAGGGAAAATTGCTGAACTTAAAACTCAAAAAATATGTGTCGACCTGGCTTCCCTATTGATATGTGTCCCTAGAAAGTTTGAATGGCGTAGCTTAAAAAATGTAAGCGTGCATAGGGAACAGTCACTCGCAGACTCACAGATTGCCTTTTATATATATAGATTAATAGTAGAGACGGTTCTACACAACATTTATAGTATATCAAAACTGAATATACAGAATATAAAGATAATTTTATATTTGTTTATTACGATTAATGTCTTGTCAGTCAGTCAGTCAGTTAAGTACCATACGTGATATACACTTGGGCGATCATGTCTCTTTCGAGACATGACTGACTGGGCAGAAGATTTTCCCGCAGTAGGTTATCATTACTTTCTGTTGTAGAATGGTTGCCAACCAAAGCAAAAGAACCCAATCTATCCTGTTATTTAACCAATAGCTGGAGGGAAGAGACGGATTAATACCTTTTCCAATGGTATTTGCAAATAAGTAAATGCAACGAATTCAACTGGATTTCGAACAGAACTCTCTGATTTCTCATTCGGAGAACCGAGTTCGAATTTCTGTTATATTACTTAAAAATTTAATAAAATGAATACATTTATAAAATGTAAATTAATAAATAAACTGGTAAAATTAAATAAATGTTAAAAAATGGTGCAGAAGCAACATTGCAGCTATTTTGAAGTTGATTGGTACAAACTCATTTACGCGCTTGATATGCCTGAAATCGCGGTTAGATACAACTTTTTATTTAGCAACCAGGTCGTTGAAACGTAACATGGTCGTTAAGCGAGAAGTGGTTGTACTTGATGGGAAAAGCTGGTATTGACGAACAACGTTTATATGTGATTTTTCCCCAAAGTGGTAACTCAGCATTCCAAAGTTCTACAGTCTTAAACATAACATGACAAAGCCAAACAGCATGCTTGGGTTCATTCCTAATTTGAGCCTCGAATGCGTTATCAGTTGATAATTTTTCACTTGAAAGAGTTCCAGTGACCAGAGTCACTCCGCATGCGCACTGGACAAGTAGTTTTGTTTTTAAATTTTTTCTGGAAGAATTCATGTCATACACCTATATACATATACAAGTATAAACGATCTCTCCATTATTTTTCATCTCACACACGTACACACACACACTTTCTCTCTCTCACACACACACACACTTACACATACATCACTTTTTGTCTCACTATATATATATATATATATTAATCATATCACCCCGAGCAAGGAAATAATGCCACTGATGTGCAGGGGGCTACGTAAGAGTGAAAAGACTGGACAAGAGAAAGCCGGAAACCACATCCTAAACAGAGAACAAGGGATGAGCCTTTTCACCTGTTCAATAGACGTGGGTGGAGTGTTAACCGGGCGATAGTTCAGTCTATCTACTTTAATTGAATAAAAAAAAAGGAAAAGGAGTGAAAAGATTGGAAAAGAAAAAGCGGGAAACCATAGCCTAAACAAGGAAAAAGGGATGAGCCTATTCACTTGATCAATAGACGAGGGTGGAGTGTGAACCGGGCGATAGTTTAGTCTATCTACAATTGAAAAGAAAAGAAAAAGGAGTGAAAAGATTGGAAAAGAGAAAGCCAGGAACCACATCCTAAACAAGGAACAAGGGATGAGCCTCTTCACCTGTTCAATAGACGTGGGTGGAGTGTGAACCGGGCGATATTTTAGCCTATCTACTCCAATATATATATATATATATATATATAGAGAGAGAGAGAGAGAGGCATAGTGATAATATTTGTATAATTGTGTTCTTATTTATATTAGAGTGCTCTATTTAAAACATTTTTTATTTATTTGCCCATTAATATTAATATTAATCAATAATTAAAGCAAAGAAAGTTATATTCATCCGCAGACAGATCTCTTTCGCTGTATCACAGCTCATCAGTACGGTTAGACAGCCGATTGCTTTTTTTTACCCAGGACTATACTGATAGGTGTCAGTCGTCGATTCTACCTCTGAGCTACGTGCACTCGGTAGAAGAAAGTAGACTTTTTAGCGTGTATATTATCATTATACACGCCCGATAGCTGAGGGTGTTCTAATTCATTGCTGAATAAACAATAGCTACAGTAGCTACTTTTTTGCAAAGTCTACCATTCTTCCAGAGTGTGAGAGCGTAAATAGTCATCCACAGACAGATCTGTTTCGCTGTATCACAGCTCATCAGTACGGTTAGATATCCGATTAATTTTTTTACCCAGGATTGAACCGAATTGGCGTGTCGGCGATTCTACTTCTGAGCTACTGGCGCTCGGTAGAAGACTTAACTGATTAATGGCCCTTGAACTTAGAGCTTCATAACCGCATAGAGTAAAAACGAAAAACATACAAAATAATTTCAAGCAGTTGGCGTTGTACATTGCATGAATGTTTTGATCGGGATTGTTTTCTCTTTCATAAAAACGAATAAAAAATCAAACGAATAAAACAATAGTGA
Source organism: Ascarosepion bandense (assembly GCA_037127315.1). Taxonomy (NCBI): domain Eukaryota; kingdom Metazoa; phylum Mollusca; class Cephalopoda; order Sepiida; family Sepiidae; genus Ascarosepion; species Ascarosepion bandense. The sequence continues at coordinate 511,093 of JBBBDQ010000395.1, forward strand.
TATATATGAGATAATGGTATATATCTTTATATTTCAAGAACAATACTGGGAAAAATGTACAACACATTGGAAAATTTTACTTGTGACGCGTTTCGTTCTTCAGGATTTCATCGGACAAAATGTGTCATGTTGATACGACGAAGTATGCAGTGGATTTTGTAATTTATATATATATAGTATTTACGCTCTCATACCCTGATTGAGCACTCTGGGAGAATGGTAGACTTTGTAAACAGTAGCTACTCAGGCATTTACGCACCGCTCATTCGATTATGAATTGGAGCACGCTAGCTATTGGGCGTGTTTTTACGCGCTAAAAAGCCCGCCTTCTTCTACTGGGCGCTAGTGGCCTAGGGTTAGAATCGCCGACTGACGCCAATTCGGTCGGGTTTCAATCCTGGGTTAGGAAGCGACCGGAGTCTAAGCCGTACTGATGAGCTGTAATACAGCGAAACAGATCTGTCTGCGGATGACTATATATATATATATATATGTAACCGATTTTATTTCAGATTGAGGAGACTTATTTGAATGTAAATTTCTCAGTGTGATTTAATAAAATTTATGAATGCAGATATGAGAGTACGTATTTAATTTTTAGTTTAATGTGACTCTTGTTAAGATAAAATATGACAGAAAGAGTCAAGTACTTTAGTGATAGGTCATATATTTGCCTTTCACTTGGGAACTGAGATGACCTTGTAACCCAGTAGACATTCAAAGCAATGAGCCAAATTGAGTGCGCAAATATTCATCATGACTGTAAAAAAATTCAGTTTGTTCGGTGATAATGAAACAATACCAGTTTAGTTTCTGGGGTACTGAATGTTCGAAGCCATTTCCCCCAACATTGATCTCTTGGAATTTCATCAGAGGAGAGATGCATTGCCATAGTTTGATCATCTTGATTTTTGGAAGTAAACCTATAAACCATAGTTTCATTTATTAAGGGTCTAAGTATCTAAGCTCGTAAATATAAACCAAAAGGAGGGTAGGACCCAGAAGCGAAACTCATTTAAAGTACATTTAGCAGTTAGATTAAATCAAAATTATGAAAGCAAACATGTTCTATTCGTGTGTGTGTGTCTGTGTGTTTGTGTGTGTGTCTGTGTGTGTGTCTTTGTGTTTGCATGTCCTTGTGCACGCGTGTGTGGCTGAGTAGATATGTATACAGCGATTAAGTGTACACTTCTAATTTTTATTCATCTGTCGATCTCATTTTCTTTCTTCTTTTTTTCTATCTATCTATCTATCTATCTATCTATCTATCTATCTATCTATCTATCTATCTATCTATCTACCTGGTTAGAACTCCTGTGTTAAAACGTGGTCAGTGGGGTGATCCGCTGCCAGGATCCAATCATCTTGAGTTTTGGCAGTATACCTATAAACCGTGATTACATCTACATAGATATTTACAAACGATCCGAGAATGTTCCTCGGTAGATTGTTCGTATAGTCAAGGAGGGAAATGTTTTTAAAAGTAAATTTCCCAATTAGATTTAATCAAAATAATGAAAGCAGATACGAGCGTAGGTATTTTAGTTTTGGTCTTATCTGACTCTTGCGAACATAGAGTATGTCAAGAGGAATCAAATGATTTCAGGAGGCGTACGGACCATTTCACCAGCTGCTTTTTGGTCTTATCTGACACTTGCAAACATAGAGTATGTCAAGAGGAATCAAATGATTTCAGGAGCCGTACAGATCATTTCACCAGCCGCTTTTTGGTCTTATCTGATTCTTGCAAACATAGAGTATGTCAAGAGGAATCAAATGATTTCAGGAGCCGTACGGACCATTTCACCAGCCGCTTTTGGTCTTATCTGACTCTTGTGAACATAGAGTATGTCAAGAGGAATCAAATGATTTCAGGAGCCGTATGGACCATTTCACCAGCCGCTTTTGGTCTTATCTGACTATTGTGAACATAGAGTATGTCAAGAGGAATCAAATGATTTCAGGAGCCGTACAGATCATTTCACCAGCCGCTTTTTGGTCTTATCTGACTCTTGCAAACATAGAGTATGTCAAGAGGAATCAAATGATTTCAGGAGCCGTACAGATCATTTCACCAGCCGCTTTTTTGGTCTTATCTGACTCTTGCAAACATAGAGTATGTCAAGAGGAATCAAATGATTTCAGGAGCCGTACAGATCATTTCACCAGCCGCTTTGGTCTTATCTGACTCTTGCAAACATAGAGTATGTCAAGAGGAATCAAATGATTTCAGGAGCCGTACGGATCATTTCACCAGCCGCTTTTTGGTCTTATCTGACTCTTGTGAACATAGAGTATGTCAAGAGGAATCAAATGATTCAGGAGCCGTATGGACCATTTCACCAGCCGCTTTTTGGTCTTATCTGACTATTGTGAACATAGAGTATGTCAAGAGGAATCAAATGATTTCAGGAGCCGTACAGATCATTTCACCAGCCGCTTTTTGGTCTTATCTGACTCTTGCAAACATAGAGTATGTCAAGAGGAATCAAATGATTTCAGGAGCCGTACAGATCATTTCACCAGCCTTTTTGGTCTTATCTGACTCTTGCAAACATAGAGTATGTCAAGAGGAATCAAATCAATTTCAGGAGCCGTACAGATCATTTCACCAGCCGCTTTTTTGGTCTTATCTGACTCTTGCAAACATAGAGTATGTCAAGAGGAATCAAATGATTTCAGGAGCCGTACAGATCATTTCACCAGCCGCTTTTGGTCTTATCTGACTCTTGTGAACATAGAGTATGTCAAGAGGAATCAAATGATTTCAGGAGCCGTACAGATCATTTCACCAGCCCTTTTTGGTCTTATCTGACTCTTGCAAACATAGAGTATGTCAAGAGGAATCAAATGATTTCTAAAGACCGTACGGATCATTTCACCAGCCGCTTTTTGGTCTTATCTGACTCTTGTGAACATAGAGTATGTCAAGAGGAATCAAATGATTTCAGGAGCCGTATGGACCATTTCACCAGCCGCTTTTTGGTCTTATCTGACTATTGTGAACATAGAGTATGTCAAGAGGAATCAAATGATTTCAGGAGCCGTACAGATCATTTCACCAGCCGCTTTTTGGTCTTATCCGGCTCTTGCAAACATAGAGTATGTCAAGAGGAATCAAATGATTTCAGGAGCCGTACAGATCATTTCACCAGCCGCTTTTGGTCTTATCTGACTCTTGCAAACATAGAGTATGTCAAGAGAGATCAAATGATTTTCAGGAGCCGTACAGATCATTTCACCAGCCGCTTTTTGGTCTTATCTGACTCTTGCAAACATAGAGTATGTCAAGAGGAATCAAATGATTTCCAGGAGCCGTACAGATCATTTCACCAGCCGCTTTTGGTCTTATCTGACTCTTGCAAACATAGAGTATGTCAAGAGGAATCAAATGATTTCAGGAGCCGTACAGATCATTTCACCAGCCTTTTTGGTCTTATCTGACTCTTGCAAACGCTGAGTATGTCAAGAGGAATCAAATGATTTCAGGAGCCGTACAGATCATTTCTAGCCGCTTTTTGGTCTTATCTGACTCTTGCAAACATAGAGTATGTCAAGAGGAATCAAATGATTTCAGGAGCCGTACAGATCATTTCACCAGCCGCTTTTTGGTCTTATCTGACTCTTGCAAACATAGAGTATGTCAAGAGGAATCAAATGATTTCAGGAGCCGTACAGATCATTTCACCAGCCTTTTTTGGTCTTATCTGACTCTTGTGAACATAGAGTATGTCAAGAGGAATCAAATGATTTCAGGAGCCGTACAGATCATTTCACCAGCCGCTTTTTGGTCTTATCTGACTCTTGCAAACATAGAGTATGTCAAGAGGAATCAAATGATTTCAGGAGCCGTACAGATCATTTCACCAACCGCTTTAGATAAAATTGCATAATGTTTTGTAATGTAAATAAATTTGAAAATGTTTGCCCATTTGTCTCGTTCGAATATGTGCGCGTGTGCATGTATGTGTGGTTGAGTAGATATGTACACAGTAATAAAGTGTTCGCTTCCAGTTCTCATTCTATCTATCTATCTATCTATCTATCTATCTATCTATCTATCTATCTATGAGGTTAAGTGACAATTATCTGCACTTTTGCCATAACATAACTTTAGGTTTGTCACATTGCTTTTTGTTCATACGTTCTTACAGTTGGTAATATTGTTGTTGCACACTGCTATCGGAGCGGCCATGTTTACACTGAAACAGTAGGAAGAAAACCAACTGGCACCCATGAGCACAAGTCAGTGTGACAAGCCTAAATATACATTATGAGGAACGTGCAGATATTTTTGGTCCTACCCTCGTATCTATCTATCTATCTATCTATCTATCTATCTATCTATCTATCTATCTATCTATCTATCTATCTATCTTGGTCCTGTGTATGAAAGTAAACTGCATTCGGCAGCAAGGTCTCTGATTGGGAGGTTGTGTGAAGCATGGAACAACCTCTTAATTGCTGTGGCTCCCAGGTTCACCCTGACCCGGAGTGGTACTACCTGTCAGCGTCCCTGCTATGGGCAAATAGTGAACCCCAAACTGGGGTAAAAGCAATATGAATGTATAAAAATAAACTTTTATAGTAAAAATTCCAAGAACACATTTTTGAAGGAAAAAAATTACCAGAAATACATTTTTGCACAACAAAAACAAAAACCAAACCAAAAAAACAAAACAAACAAAAACAAACAACACAAAACAAAACAAAAACAAAATAAAAAAAAACATACCAGCAATACATCTGACTCTTGACAAAAACCACTTTACAAAAATATGTCAAAGAAAACTGATTTCCAATTTTATTTCTTACAAAGAATATATATTCTATTCATACAAATCTGTGGTAAAAATCTTGTGGGCATTTTTTTAATTGGAATAGATAGACACTTCTATCACCCGGTTCACACTTCTCCCACATCTATTGAACAGGTGTAGAGGTTCATCCCTTGTTCCCTGTTCAGGAAGTGGTTTCAGGCTCTCTTTTTCTCCTCAGACCTCAGTAATGGTGCTTCTGCGATTTTCCTGCGATGTGCGTGGTCGGTGGCAACGTCTCTTTATTGTGAGGGTACCGAGTTGGCAGTTTTATGGTTGCTACTTCTGACTGGTGGTTAGAAGCCCTACCTCTTACGTAGTGTCGAGAGCGGCCGCTCTGATCAACAGTTGCATAATATCGTTGTTCTTGCAGTGCCATGTCGCGCATGGATAAGTGTCCCTGCAGGCGCTTTCGGTGGGCAACCCCGAGGCCACACTTTGCTGCAGCCCGCGCCAGTTCCTTTCCAGTGCAGGTCCAGCTAATGCCCGTTTGCCTTCTCTACTCGAGGTCGCTCTTTAACAACAACATTAAACATGAACATCCATATCTCCGCAAAAACCTAAACCAGGCAAATTAAAATCACCTAAACATCTTAACATTTTCTTTACTAACATCCGGGGTATCCGAACCAACTTCTGTAACGTTGAATCTTTCCTTCAGGAAAAGTCCCCTGACATCCTAGCTCTTTGTGAGTCTAATCGCAATTCCTCAATTTCCTCATCTGACTTCTCTATCCCTGGCTACCTTCCCCTCTTCAGGAAGAACTCCAATATCCATATGCATGGGCTTGGTGTATATGTCAGCAAACATCTCCCTCTAGCTAGAGTGACATCTCTTGAATCCCTGGACCAATCTTTCATGTGCTTCCGTCTCTCACTTCTAAGCTCAGTTAGCTATCTCTTCTTCCTCTACTGCTCCCCCTCCTCCTCTGACTGTTCAGTACTTGACAGCATCTCTGACAATATCGACAAGGCCATTTCTTCTCATCCATTTACCTAGATATTTGTGTTTGGTGACTTTAACGCCCACCACACTATGTAGCTGGAAAACTCTGTCACCGACCTTGCTGGTGTCCACACCATTAATTTTTCAATCTCCCAATCCCTTACGCAAGTGGTGGACTTCCCCACGCGTTTCACTAATAGCCCTAACGGAAGGTACTCGCTACTAAACCTCTGCTTCACTTCCATCCCAAATTCTTGCAATACCAGACAGCTCTCGGAAACTCTGACCACGCCGTAGTTTCCGTCAATATCTCATTCCACTCTCCCCCTACCCAAGAAACTGGGATTCGTTCCGTGACTTCCTCTGTGACGTCCCTTGGAATAACGTTTTTAATCTTCCCGTCGAAGACTATGTATCCAAGGTCTCCTCCTGGGTTAAGGCTGGCATCGATACTTTCATCCCTGCCAGGAAATTTCAGCTTAAATCTCATTCGTCTCTCTGGTTCTCGCCCGCTTGCTCACTTCCACCGGAATCACTTCTTCCGGCTTTATCGTAGCCACGCGTCGGACCAAAACAGGCGCCTTTTCGCCTCAGCTCGTAATAAGTGTAAAAAGATACTTAACGAAGCTAAGATGTTGTTTGCTACCAGAATGAAGCAACGCATATCATCCTCTAAGTCCGGTGCCAAAGACTATTGGCGTCCCTGTAAAAGCGTGCTTAACAAGAGTAAGTCCTCAATACTCCCACTAATCAATGAATTTGAGGTCCTCACCTCCTCAGCGGACAAGGCTTTGCTCGTAGATTCTTGACCAATTCGAATCTGGATTCGTCTGGAGATTATACACCTACTTCCCACCTAGAACTGAGGCTCAATTGAATGACATCTACATCACGCCCTCGCTGATTTCTAACATAATCTCAAAACTTGATCCTCAGAAAGCGAGTGGTGGGGACGGAATCCCAATCATAGTCTTGAAGAAATGTGTCCCTGAACTCTCCTCTGTCCTTTCTAAGCTCTACATCTTCTGACTATCTTCTTCCTGCTTTCCTGCCTATTGGAAGTCTTCTTCTGTAGTTCATATATTTAAGAACACTGGAGAACCCTCGGACCCCGCAAATTACCGACCTATCAGCTTTCTTCCGATCTTTGGCAAAGTGTTCGAAGCCATTATCAACGCCGAGGTCGTTCAGTATCTCACAGCCCAGAGGCCCCTCTTGGACAAACAGTATGGCTTCCGCTTCACCAGGTCTACTGCTGATATGCTGACGACCATCACTGAGTATATATACCAGGCTCTCGACAAGAATGGTTAAGCCCGAACCGTTGCCTTGGATACCTCCAAAGCGTTCGACAGAGTCTGGCATGCTGGCCTTCTACGGAAACTGCAAAGCTATGTTATAACTGGACTTTTGTTGGACTTAATCCAGTCATTCCTCTCACATTGATGGTGGTATTAAACGGACATTCCTCACAGAACTACCATACAAACGCGGGTGTCCCTCAAGGCTCTATCCTAGGTAATACGCTCTTTCTGATCTACATCAATGATCTCCCTGATGCCATAACATCCCAAGTAGGCATGTACGCTGATGACACCACAGTTTACTCTTGCCTCGATCAAAAATCTGGTGTGGGCGACAAGTCGAACCTCGCTGCCGGGCTTGAAAAGGACCTCCAATCCGTGGTGGATTGGGGTAAGAAATGGCTCGTAAATTTCAATTCTTTCAAAACGAAGCTGCTATCAATTAACCACCATAGACAACCGCACCTACCTCCCATTAGAATGGAACTGGCTTGCCTCTCAGAGAGTAAAACACTACGCCTGCTTGGCCTGACACTCTCAGCGGACCTCAAGTGGAATGACTACGTCGAATCCATTGCTAAATCCGCTGCTATGAAAGTCGGCTCTCTGTGCAGGGCCCGGAAATTCTTCCCGCCTGAATCTATCCTGCAATTATATAAATCCACCATCCGCCCGTGGATTGAGTACTGCTGCCACATCTGGTCGGGTGCCTCTGCGATTCTCCTAGGTGTTCTTGACAAAATACAACTGAGAATCTGTAATGTGATCGATACCGACTTGGCTGACCGCGTGCAGTCACTCTCTCACCGGTGTGACGTGGCTTCCCTGTGCCTCTTCTATAAATACTTTCACGGCTTCTGCTCCAATGAACTTAGATCACTGGTGCCTCCTAGGTACGGATTTGCACGAGATACTAGATTAGCAACTAGATCCCAAACTTTTACAGTGAAACCGATGAAATGTAACCGCAATTTCTACTCCACAGCTTCTTTTCTCGCACTTCCCACTGTGGAATTCCCTTCCGCATACTTGCTTCCCCGACAGCTACAATCTCCAGGAGTTTAAATGTAAGGTCAATAGACACCTCCTAACACACTAATTCGCACCCATTCTCTCAAACACTTTTCCTATGTACCTCCTTACCCGTCTATCACCCTCCTTCTGACATTTCCTATATCCAGTCGCTCTATGTAACCCCCTGCGCTATAGTGGCAGTGGAATGTCTTGTTTGGGATGAAATGATTCAAAAAAATAATAAAATAAATAAAAATGGTTAACACATTCTGTTAGAAGAGAAGGTGATGGTATAATCACTTTCCACACTACCGTAAACAAAATTGATTCAAGAACATTTTAAAAAATAAATTTCAACAGATACTGGCGTTCAAACATTTTGGTCAACCAACGCGTTATATTTCTTCTGTAATTTCAACATTACAAACATCATTTGGCTGTGATGCATGAGCTTATTATACAATTATCAGACTGGGTCTCATGATGGACATATTGGGTTTCGTATGTTTGTGCACCAATGTCGCTTTGTTGGCGTTCTGTTCTTTCACTTTATTATTATTATTATTGTTATTATTGTTATTATTGCTGCATGACTTCACATTTCATTCGTTTCCATATTTTGTTTCCCAGTACAGCAGTTTTTTTCATTACAAGATAAACAATGTCTGTATAAAGAATTATAATTTTTGTAGGCATATATATTTTTATACTTGAAAATGTAAAAAAAATATAACTTGAAGAAGACAAACATAAATATTGTCGAAATATTGTTTAACATTTTCAAACATTGTACACCTGCTGTCAAAAATGATGGCCAAATATATAAAAGGACTATTAGCTGTTTCCTCAGAGGTTATCCCCTCTGATCATGACAGAAGGGAATTCATCCACATACAAGCCTGTTTCGCTGTATCACAGCTCATCAGTGTGGCTAGACACTTCCACTTGTTTCTGGCCGGGATAGAAACTCGATCGATTTGGTGTCAGACAGAGTCTCTATCCTCCCTAAGCCATAGGCACATGGAACCAGAGACGGGAAAGTTTAACATGTTGTATATAAGTAGTGTATACACACGCCAGTCACCGAAAGAACTCAATTCATTTGAAGAGTAACGCATATATCGCAGAAGTGGAAACTTTTTAAAATTTTCTTCTCTGGAGAGCTCATTCGTATTGAGAGCATAATATATTAATCATCCACATACAAGCCTGTTTCACTGTATCACAGCTCATCAGTGTGGCTAGACACATCCACTTGCTTCTGGCCAGGATCGAAACTCGGCCGATTTGGTGTCTGTCGGAGTCGCTACTCTCTAATCCATAGGCGCATGGAACCAGAGAAGGGGACCAATAAAATAGGGTTGTTCCAACGAGAGAATTTGGTATAGATTAAAAAGTGTGAGAAGCCGTGAACGATTTCTTTAAAGTGTATATTTATTGATTTTGTTATTATTCTTATTTTGCTATGTTACGTATCGAGTTTCAAAAAGGAACTCCATACGTAAAACCACAAATTTATTCGCCTGAAGAGTATCAATTTTTGACTCGAAACACGTGTAGCGTCACAAATACCATTATGGACACTTAATATATCATAACATGTATAATAACACAAACTAAATATGCACTTTAAAGAAAACGTTCATGGCTTCTCACACTTTTTATTCTATATATATATATATATATATATATATATATATATATATATATATGCATATATATGAATATATATTTTTTCTTTATTTCTTTTTACTTTCTTTTTTTCTTTTTTTCTTTCTTTTATCAAGACCTCTTTCACTCTTTCCCACTTGTTTTTGTTTATTTTAGAAAAACTCACACCTATCTATATGAATATGTCTGCTCTATCACTGATATTGAGCGCTTTTAAATAAGTACTACGCATATATATGTAATCAATATAATATATATAACAAATTCCATATATATATATATATATTGATATTTATAATTAGATATTTATAATTATATACATACACTTTTCACACACACACACACACACACACACACACACACACACATATATATATATATGAATGCTAAACGGTTTTTATTATAATACAGAGGATTATCATTATTTCTATTGCTATTACTACTACTACTAATAATAGAGTTTTCTTAAAGGACGACCAAACTCCGTATATTTAATGTAGATTGAGTTTGACTCGAAAGTTGGGTTCTACCGGCGTAGGTTGTAATTTCTCGAAATGAATACGTTAGGATTAGAGATGTTTGGAAACTCTGGGGGATAATTTTATTTGATTGATGGGACATTATGTACCCTTTCAGATGAGATCTGATGAATTTTCTTCAAATATACAAATGTAAGCGACTATGTTCGCTCCCAGATGCCTTCATTATTTGTACTGAGATTTTTTTCATCTTTCTTTACTCGACATTTCCTTACTATTTTCCTTTATCTCTTTTTTGCGTTGTGAAAATGCCTTTCAATTTTTCTAGTTCTTTTTTTTCTTTCTTTCTTTTTACGTCTTTCTTTCTTTCTTTCTTCTTTCTTTTATCAAGACCTCTTTCACTCTTTCCAACTTGTTTTTGTTTATTTTACTATTTTTTAGATTTTTCTTTTTCTTTCTTTTATTTTAATTCCTACTTAACTTTTTGCATTCCATATTTCAGTTACCCTTTCTCACTTTTACATTTTAATTTTCTATATTTCTTTCTTTCCTTCTTTTTTCTTTCCCAATCAATGTCTTCTTCTTCAGTTTGTATAACTCGTTTTTCTTTTTCTTTCCTAATTTCAGTCCGCATAGTCGTTTCTATCTATCTATCTATCTATCTATCTATCTATCTATCTATCTATCATAATAATAATAATAATAATAATAATCATCTATTTTACATGGATTACTTAAAGTTGTATGCTACGAATGATAACGAGCTGGAAAGTCTTCTGCAAACTGTAAAATGTTTTAGCGAAGACATTGGAATGAAATTCAATAGTTTTACGTAGATCGCTACAACAAACATCCTCAATTAGCTTAGACCCTGATGTAACAATAAAAGAATGAAAGACAGAAGAAGCTTATAAATACCTACGTGTAAATGAGAGTGAAAAAATTCACCATAAAAAATGAAATCAAATACTGCGTAAAGAGTACTATATAAGGATACGACTGATATTAAAACCCGAATTGAATTCTCAGAACAGAATTATGGCCATTAATAGCTTTGCAATCCCAATTGTCCAGTATAGTTTCAATATCTTAAACCGGACTCTAAACGACATCAGGCGAATGGATTTTAAAACAAGAAATCATTTTTAAGCATAATATGCATCATCCAAAAACTGATGTAAACCGTCTACACATACCCCGTAAAGAAGGTGGAAGAGTTCTTATTCAGCTAGAATTGTCATACAAGACAACAACTATTTGCTTACTAACGTACATAGAAACAACAAAGGACTGGATAATACAATTATTTAAACAACATGAAAACAGAAAGAAAAAATATTCAATAATAAAAGAAGGCAGTAAATACAAACAAGATTTACATTTAGTAGATTCTGTAGAAAAGCAAAACATAAGCCAAGAACCAACTATTGTGGAAAAATATGAAAATGAAAGCCAAAGATAAAGCTCTTGATCAGATGAAACAACGCAGTTAAGACAAACCTTTGCATGGCCAATATCCAGAACGTACCAATAAATCCAATGTTGATAAAGTTAATACTCATCGATGGTTACGTGCATCTGGATTAAAGTTTGAGACTGAAGGCTTTATTCTTGTAGCGCAAGACCAAAGTTTTTCACCGGGAACTTTCAGGCAAATATTATACATAATAAGGTGGATCCAAAATGCAGGTTCTGTGATAAACACCAAGAACCAATAGACCATCTAATCTCAGGATGTTCTGTACTTGCCCCAAATGAATAAAAAAATTGTCACGATAATTTGGGGCAATATTTACATTGGACAATGTGCAAACACTATGGAAAATCTGTAAACAAACACTGGTATGAACATCACCCAGCACCGGTTACATAAATAGAAGATGTCACCTTTCTATTGGATTACACCATCTACACAGACAGAAAAATTGAAGCAAATAGGCCGGGCATTATTGTTAAAAATCAGAAAGAAAAAACTTGCCTATTAATTGATATGGCTTGTCCAGCGGATTGTAACATAGCAACAAAGGAATTCGAAAAACTGTCAAAATATAAAGACCTGGAAATTGAAATAGAAAAAAAAAATGTGGAAATTAAAAACAAGAATCGTGCCAGTAATAGTAGGTGCACTTGGAATAATAAAAAAAGAACAAAACAACACATTGAAAGAATCGCTGGAAACCCCACCTTAAGAGATATACAAAAAATTGTCTTGTTAAATACAGCCCGTACACTAAGGAGAACTTTGTCTATGTAACGCTAGGGATGATTGAGAACATAGAAAAAACATGAAATGGGGCCATAGCGACACACCACGACCTGCCTTAGGTCTTCCCGTAGACTTGGTAGGTAGTGCGACCACAGCAGAAATCGAAATATGATGAAAAATGACAACATAATAATAATACGAGTAATGATTACTAATGGAAGAATATTCTACAGATATTTACTTTGAAAAGTTCTTTGAAAAGTAGAGCATAAATATATGCTTAAATATATGCTTTACTTGCAGTAGTAGTAATAATAATAATAGTATCTATCTATCTATCTATCTATCTATCTATCTATCTATCTTTTTTCTTCCTTTCTTCTTTATTTTTTACCAAGATCTCATTCTTTCTTTCTCACTGGTTTTCGTTTATTTAACTATTTTTTGTTTTTCATTATTCTTTCTTTTATTTTAATTCTGACTTATCTTTTTGCATTTCATGTTTCTTTTACTCTTTCTCTCTCTTCCTGTTTCATCTTCCTTCTTTCGTTTTTTTTCTTTTCTTCTTTTTCCCCCAATTAAGTTCTCTTTTTTTAGTTTGTCTAGCTCTTTCTTTATTTATTTCGTTAACCTTTTATCAAAATTTCTTTCTTTCTCACTTGTTTTCGTTTATTTTTCTCTTTTTCAGTTTTTCTTATGCTTCGCCCTCTCTTACATTTTCTTTCTTTCTTTCTTTCTGTCTTGCTTTCTTTCTTTTTTAATTTATGTCTTTATTTTCATGTTGTATATCTTACTCTTCATTTCTCATTGTTTACGTTTCTTTTTTCTTTCTTTCTTTCTTTCTTTCTTTCTTTCTTTTCGGTATTATTACCTTTTTTCTTTCCAAGTTTGTTTCGCCTTTTCGTTTTCAAGTTTTTATCTAATCTTTTTTTTTTCCTTCTCTCTTTTTCTACCTTTTCCTTCTATGACAAAACATATCCCAAGGAATAAGCGCAAAGGATTTTTTTTTCCCTAGATATTATTTCTGCAAGAAAGGAAAACTTTTCTTTTGGGAGAAATATACACAAGAATTCACGCTCGCTTCTCCATTACCACTAGCGGAATTTTTATTTCGGTTCGGTCTTTTGGGCTTCCGTGATGCTTTTTACAAATGGCTCTTGAAAAGCTGAAGTAAATAAACGTCTTAATAATTCTTAAAATTTGGATCGAAGCCAGCAAGATGATCCGAAATTTCAACTCTAAATCTGCATGACACAACGAATAGAACATGAAAGGTGTGCCATCAGTGTTTCATTTTGGTAAATATTTATATTTGAGATCTTCCCACTTCGAAGATTGGCGCAACAGAGTCTTCACTTTCCCCATTCTATCATCGTGTCTTCTTCTATGTGTCGTGTCTTTTTAGAACATAGTCGATCATGACCTTCCACATCTTTTTTTCCTAGTGGCGCTTAGCACGCTTTCACCTGTTACCTCACCCAAATCCCGCTCTGCCATCCACTTGCTTAAGCCCCTCAAGTATGTTAATCATTGCTTTCCCCTGTCTCTCTTTCCCTCTCTCTGACCTGTGAGTATCAGATTCTCTAAGCCCTTCTTTCTTCAATACATGTCGCATGGACTTCAGCTGTTTTTCTTTATAGTAATTATTAGTTTCCTTTTCGTTTCCATCACCTCCAAAGCCTTGTCGCTGCTCACATGCTTTGTCCATCGTATCCTCAGCTTCCTTCTGTAGATCCACATTTCGGATGCTTCAAGTCTCTCCTTCACCTTTGAGAAGGATTTCCAGCATTCACTGCCATATTGAAGAACAAACCTCACATAGCAATCCAGTACTCTCTTCATAGTTTCTAGTAAATTTTCCTGTCTCACAATACTCTACTCAGCTTCTGGAATGCATTATTGGCTATGCCAATTCGATTTCTGATCTCCTTGTCGTATTTTCCGTCTTCTGTTAGAACACTTCCCAGGTATGTAAATTTCTGTATCTGCTTCATTTTAGTATCCCCTGCCTGTAGTTGGGATTTTGGGCTTCTCTTTTTTACTGATGACCATATATTCAGTTTTCTTGTAGTTAAAGTTTTAGTTGTAGTTGTAGTTTCTTTCCGTTATTTTTTTTTCAGTTACCTTCTGTATTTCCGCATCTAATATCAGCACTGTATCATCTTATATTGTTCAGATCATGGCCCCCAATGACGAATACTGGCATGACTTCTAGGGGTTTCAGAACTGCCCGGCTGTATAAGTTGAATAGATCCAGTGAAAAGACACATCCTTGTCTTACACCTATTTCTATATTTGTATATCTGTTGAATTAAAATGAACTGGATTCCTCCAACGTTCTAGTCATTAACATTGAACCACATCAATGCAAAGTTTCAGAAATATTTATATATACACTACCGGCCATAATTATTGGGCCACCCCAATTTTTTTAAACAGAAATGATGTATTTCATACTATTTTTACTATTTATTGCCAAGTGGATAATTCTAAATGAAAGTAGAATGGTTCTTTTGTTATTATTACTTTACAAAGTTTTACAAGGCAAGGAAGCAAAGATGAACCCGTCCGAATCACCTTAAATTTTCATTATTTCATTAATGAAACTGCAATATAGGTAATTATCAAATATTTAAAAATTCTTTTGATGCACATGTTATTGTGTAATATTAACAAAAGAACCATTCTATTTTCATTTACAATTATTAATTTGGCAATAAATACTAAAAAATAATATGAAATACATCATTTTTTTTAACACACTAGTATTGCCGGTAGTGTAGGTATTAAAAAAAAAACAATAAATGGTATAAAAGAAGACTGTGCCAATCTTCCAAGAGATGAGGGCTTACAGATATATATTTAATACTATCTAAATTCAACTGGTGAAAAAGGGAGATAAAGTTAATCATTTAGTAAGCACGTGCTGTGATAATTTTCTAAGTGTGCGTTGTGGTGCAGTGGATATCGCCGCGGAGAAATCGGAGAACCAAGTTCGAATTCCAGTTGAATTTGTTGCATTCACTTGCGTGCAAAGACCACAGGAAAAGTTATTATTGAATATATGATAAAACCCTTTCCTGCACAGATGAGCTCGACCGTATTTCCTGAGAATAATTCAAGAAATTTGATTATTATTAATGAATATATGATACAACCGTTAAGAGAAAGTCTCTCTTGCACAAATGAACTCGTACTGTATTTTCTTTTGTATAATACTAGAAATTTTGAATGAAAATTAAAGGCAAAAAGGTAGATAGTACTTGTGTCACAATGATTAAAATCACTAAAATTTATTTAAAAAATGAATAAAGGACTAACACAAGATCTGTCATTCTTAGATAACAACGTTACAACAGACCACCTTTCCCGGGAAATCTAAACTTATTTATAAATGGAATTTTGTGTGTGTGTGTGTGTGTATGTCCGTTAACTATAGACTCCAAAACGGCTGAACGGATTTTCTTGAAAATTTACACAGTTGTACTATAATCATCTGCGAATGTTCTTAGCTAGGTTTTGTGTCGAGGTACCCCAGATAAATATCGAAAATGGATAATCGAAAAAATCGGGGTATAGAAGGAGTGGTTCGATTTTAATCAAATTTGATACACTCATAGACAAAGACATAAGAAACGATATTCAGAAGTTTCAAGGTTGTAGTTCTTACAATAGTGCAGAAAATCGGTGATATATATAAAAGGCAAGATGTTTGTGTGTGTGTCTGTTTATCTGCCTGTATGTCTGTATTTTTATCAGCCCTTTTATTTTAGTTTTTGCTTCGGGTTTGGTTCTAAGTAGGTATAATTGTAGTTCTTAATCTCAGCCATTATACCATTTACTCAGAGAACTTATTTAGCCTTCAAAATTCATTTTACGACGCAAAAAAAAACTATTTAATATCGATACCAGGAAATCAAAATTTGACTTATATCCATTCATTTTTCTTTCAGTCTACGGTTTCGCTTTAACTGGAAACAACTATTGCTTTTTAGTCTTTCGTGCCAACGTCCAAAGTGTCTGAGCTCCAGGACCATGAATTAGTGTTAAAGCTTTCATTACACACGAGTAACGCCGGGCTATACTGCTAGTATATATATATATATATATATATATACATTTTAATCATATCACCTCAAGCAAGGCGATAACGCCACTGATGAGCAGGGGGTAAGAGTAAAAAGATTGGAAAAAGAGAAATCCGGAAACCACATCCTAAACAGGGAACAAGGATGAGCCTCTTTACCTGTTCAATAGACGTGGGTGGAATGTGAACCGGGCGATAGTTTAGTCTATCTACTCCAATTGAAAAAAAAGAAAAAAAGAAAAGAGTGAAAAAATTGGAAAAGAGAAATCCGGAAACCGCATCCTAAACAGGATATAAATATATATATATATATATATATATATATATATATATATATATATATATATATATATATATATATATATGTGTGTGTGTGTATATATATATATATATATATATATATATATATTGAGGTGTGGTTTTATTTCGTACAGTACATGAATGTCCGTAAGCTAATGAGACAAAAATTAACATATAATTTGAACAACAGATATTTATTTTTCCGTATCATGTCGTTTATTGTCAATGTACGAAATTCTCTTGCGGAATCGAAATAACATAGACTGACCTTGATTCTCTTTAACTGGAAACAACTGTTGATTTTTATCCTTTCGTGCCAATGTCCAATGAGTCTGAGCTCCACGACCATGGATTAGTTTTAAAGCTTTCATTACACCCGAGCAACGCCGGTCTATACTGCTAGTTAAAAAAATAAGTTTTAAAAGGGAAATTTTGTAGAAGAATCACACAATGTCGAAAAATCCAGTTCATTTTTTAATATCAGTAAAATTAAATATTTTAGTGAAACGAATTCAAGTGTAATTTGTTTCCTTTACTTATGTACAAATACCCTTGGGAAAGATATTGATCCGTCTCTTCTTCCTTTAACTATTGGTTGAGTAGCAGGATAGATTGTGTTCTATAGCATTAGATGACAACCAGTCTACTGCAGAAAGTCATGGCAACCTACTCCGAGAAAACATTCGTCCTAGTCAGTCATGTCTCTTTCAAGACATGAACACCCAAGCGTGTATCACATATGGCGCTTAAATGACTGAGATGTCTAACCTACCTTGAAAAATTATGCAAACTTATTGCTCGTTACTTGGGATTTGGACGCCTGTCAGTGACACAAGTGAAAATATGCCGTTGTCTTAACTATGACGTAGCTATATATATCAAAGATTTATTTCTCTTCCTTTTTTATTACACTAGTAAATGTTACTAAGAGCTAAACAGAACAGGAAACAGGAAGCTCTCTAAGCCATGATCGTTTACATCCTGAAACGACACGGTATAAAGAAGAAGAAGAAGAAGAAGAAGAAGAAGAAGAAGAAGAAGAAGAAGAAGAAGAAATAGTAGTTGGATTTGCTTTTTATCACAATTGTATTGTTTTCTCACCAGATTTATTTAACCATTACAGCGATGGTATCCGAAGAGGACTTAGAAGTTCTACCAGAGTTTCCTATTAATGTATTTTTTACCTAAAAGTTTGAAACCCATGCGACCCCCTACTTAGGGCTTACTATCAGCAGCTTAACTTAATTAAATATCTATAAATAAAATTAGTATGAAATTACAAAATTAAATAATTTAATGCATTTTTTTTTAATTTTTACTTTGCTTGTAATGAAAAAGAAACACTTTTTTTTTTGCCATTTTCATTTTTTAAGCCGAAAGAAAATTTTGTAAATATTCTTTATACAAAATGTATTTGGTTTCTTTTAATTCAATTAAATAATTACAAAAATGAACACAATAAAATTCAATGACATAACCATTTGGAACGCATTTATTTGTGGTTTCTATAAGATTGGAGAAATTTTAAGACGTCTTTTAAAGAGATTTGGCAAGGGAACAGTTCTGTTCTCGCTTGCTGAAGTTGGGTAGTGCTGAAAAGAAGAAGTATATAGAAGAGTAAGACACACAAGGCAGATATAAGGATAATATATGCAATAATTTTTTTAAGGCTTAGAAACAACCTTCGAAACATTTGTCATAACTGTCACTTTGCACTTAAACAAAAAAAATGTAAGAGCTTAAAAAATGTAATTGATAAAATACAATTAATCTTATCCCAAGCTACTGCTAACAAGGCTACACACTCCCCTGCCAAGGCTTTGCGACCCCCCCCCCCCAGTGGTTGGGAACCTATGACTTAAATGAAAGCGAGAAGAAAAGACGCCATCAGCTGTAAGAAGACAGCGATAAGCCAGCTCAAGATGCGAACTACGAATCAGAGATGTCAAAATCAAATAAATACGAAGTCAGGGAAATGTTCTAACATCGGACGGAATATGTGACACCAAAATCTGAAGGCACATTCGTATAGCAAAAGATGACACCCAAAACTAAACAAAGTGTTGAGAAAGAATTTCGTCAAAAACAAAGAAAAGGGTATTGAACTGTTATACAAATCAATCTTATTATATGATTGAATTCCAACAGTAACAATTGTGATTTTCCTCGTAGATGAAGAGAAGACTTGCGGCTGTAAAAATTTGAATCTACAGAAGAATGCTAAGAATACCATCAAAGGAACATATAAGAAACGAGAAACTGTTCTTTTTTAATGGAAATGAAAGCAAAAAGAAAAATTGTACATAAAATCAGAAAGAGACAATGACACATAGCGAGAAAAGAATGCCTGGAAAAATTGACGCCCATAGAATATATTGAGTTCTCGGAGGACAAAGAAGACCCTAAAGAGCTTATGTAAATGGATGGAAGAACAGGAGAGAGTTAGAGTAAAAAGACAAACATTTCTGAGACCTACGAAGGGTGGGACGGTGTAGAGAGCCATTATCGATCACATTCTGAAAAGACACGGCTGTTGAATAATATAAGTAGAACTGGTATTCGGATTTCTTTTGAATACTACTTATCTCAGTTTTCACCCCGTGTATCTTGTTCTTATCCTTTCTCTCTACTTTTGCAACTGTCCTTACTCCTGTGTTCACATGCTTCTCTTTCCGATTCTCTGATACCTCCTGTATCTGGTTCGTCTTTCTTTTCACTCTCCTCCTGCCTAAAACTTTAACTCTCTTATGTAACCACCTGCGCATCAGTGGCGGTACCGGTGAAACGATGAGAAAAATCCCTGCTTTTTATATGGCAACTTCCATATCGCCATTCTACGATCGTTACTAAACAAGGAAAATGATCAATGTGAGTCGAAATGATACCTTCTGTTCTAGAAAGCTGGACATTTTGTGACAGATTTCTTACTGTTTAGGTTACAAAATCCAACAGGCAACAATTATTAAAATGTAACTATATAGTTACACCTGCTTATTTTCCTTCAACGCCTGATATACCACCATCTTCCGCCTGCAATCGCACCTACCTCCCATTAGCATGGACCAGGCTTGCCTCCCAGAGAGTAAAACAGTACGCCTCCTTGGTCTCACACTTTCAGCGGACCTCAAATGGAATGACTATATCGAATCCATTGCTAAATCCGCTGCTATGAAAGTCGGTTCTCTGTGTAGGATCCGGAAGTTTTTTCCGTCTAAATCTATCCTGCACATATATAACTCTACCATCCGCCCGTGCATTGAATATTGCTGCCATGTCTGGTCGGGTGCCCCTGCTATTCTCCTCGGGCTTCTCGATAAGGTATAGAGGAGGGTCTGTAATGTGATAGATACCGGCTTGGCAGACCGCCTACAGTCTCTCTCCCACAGGCGCGACGTGGCTTCCCTGTGTCTCTTATATAAATACTTTCACGGCTTCTGCTCCGATGAACTTAGATCACTGGTGCCCCCGAGATACAAATTTGCACGAGATTCTAGGTTAGCAACTAGATCCCACCCTTTTACAGTGAAACCGATAAAATGCAACCGCAACTTCTACTCCAACAGTTTATTTCCTTGCACTTCCCGACTGTGGAATTCCCTCCCACATGATTGCTTCCCCGACGGCTACAATCTCCAGGAGTTTAAATGTTATGTCAATAGACATCTCCTAACACACTAACTTGCTCCCATTCTATCAGTCTTCCCATCTGCCCAACCCTCATCCTCGGTATCTATCGTTACCCATCTATCACCTTCCTCTTGACATTCCCTATGTCTAACCACTCCTTCTCTTTAGCTTCCCTTCTGTAGCCCCATGCGCAATAGTGGCAGTGGAATGCCTTGCTTGGGGTGAAATGATTAAAAAAAAAGTGTCCTTTACAGTTTGATGAGACAATCTAACAAGTAAATATTTTTACTCAAGTATAGAAGACCAATGGTTACATGTAAATTCAAATATAATCCCGAACAATGCTTACGAATGCTTACGAAGAGACACGAGCATGAACCCGATTAGTGTTTACCTACTAAGTATAAACTTATGAATGTTTATTTCAAAATTCCAATAGATGCACGGTCAATGTTTACCTAAAGACTAGTATAATATCGATTAATATTTATCCACACACTCAACTATAAACACAAAGAATATTTACCTGTAGATTAAAGTAAACACACAACCGATATTTACTTGTAGAGTCATGCGTAAATCTGAGTAACGTTCCCCAATAATTTCAAGTATAGACCTGAAGATATTTAACTATAGACCCAAATATAGACCCTAACTATGTTTATCTGTAGAATCAAAAGTAAAAACGATCAGTGTTTAACTACAGACTCAAGTATAAACCAAACCAATATTTACACACACGCTTAAGTAAAAGCTATCCTAATGCTTGCTATATACTCAAGTCTTTAGGTAAACCTTCATTAGGTTTATACTTGAGTCTAGGGTAAACGTTAATCGGATTTATATTTTAGTCTATAGATAAACATTGTGTCTATAAATATTAATCAGTTTTATTTTTAGGGAATCCTGTTTTATATGAAGGACATTTAAAGGTACAACTAAGTACAGTTAGGCAGCTCCTCCAGCTAACACGCCATTTTGCCCAAGACTAGTCGGTCGTCTTGCTGCCATTGCATTAAGGATCTTGACATCAAAGGAAACCACTTCAAATCATAGCTGATAACAGTAAGAAGGAACCTGTTTAATTCGACTTTAATTGATCTCTTTTTACTTTTCTTATATTTGCATCAAATCAAACTTTATTCGTCTTCTATCATTTTTCTTTTTTTCTTTTAATCATTTTTATTTGTGTTTTTTGTTTTATTTTCAATCGACGGCTTTGTTTTTTGCTTTGTTTTTATACTTGTTTTTCATTTTAGTTTTTATTTTCAAATCTTTAAGAATTCTTCTTTTTCTTTCTCAGATTTATTTCCAACCGTTGGCATTGATTGTTTGTTTGTTTCTTTCTTTGTTTTCCTTTTTTATTCTTAATCCATCTGATGTATTTGCTCACCCGTCTTTAGTTCATCTATTCTTTCTTTCTTTCTTTCTTTCTTTCTTTCTATCCTTTATTTGTCTTGTTTTCATTTTTCCAACCAAGTAAAAACAAAAGATGAAAAAAAAAAAAAAAAAAAAAAAACAAGGAATGAAAAGAAAGAAATATTGACAGAAAATGATTCCAACCAAAAATACGCATCCTGTTCTTTGACCTGTGCCAAATGCAAAATATCTCTTCTTTTAAGTAGATTGTTGCTTTCTTTCTTTCTTGTTTTTTTTTTTTTTTCAAGTTCAAAGACATTTTTTCTGCATACACCATCCCGCTTGCAAAGCAATCCTTCCCATCCAAATAGACGCGATAGATACAAGAAAAAGCAACTAATACGGAATTTGTTTAACGTTGAGAAGTGTGAACAAATTTTTTGGACGCTTTCGGCGTTGATTTTTCGACAAGTTGAAAGACGATTAGCGAACGATTTCGGTTTTTGTCTTTTCCGCGCGAGATGTAAAAGAGAACGGAACGATTTTTTTAGAGACTGCAAGAGATTGGGAATCTATCGCTTTGACGGGTTGCTTCCCCATCACAACAGACACACACACACACACATTGAGCACTCTGGAGGAGGAGTAGACTTTGAAAAACAGTAGCCACTCTAGCGTGAACGCATAGCTCATTCATTAAAAATGAATTGGAGCACACTGGTTGCTGGGCGCGTAATATGATATGCGCTAAAAAAGACTGCCTTCTTTCACCGAACGCCCAGTGGCCCAGGGGTAGAGTCGCCGACTGACGCCAATTCGGTCGGGTTTCGAGCCTGGATTAGGAAGTAATTGGAGTCTAACCGTATTGATGAGCTGTGATACAGCGAAACAGATCTATATGCGGATGACAATATATATATATATATATATATATATATGAAATTAATTGTTTGAACATTAATTTTTATCGATACTCTTCTTTAAGTAGATATTCTGTTTTTTAATTAAACAGTATTATATATTTATATCTACTGGCCTGGTTATTTACGATAAATGTCATTCGGCAGGATTCGAACCTGCGACCCCTATCTACAAAGAGGAAGCTACCATTTGATCTGGCAACGTCTTAGACCGCTCGACCACGAATGACCGAGTGCGTCAGCATACTAGCGTTGTTCAAACTACTGATCATATCAGATTACGCTCTCTCTAATTATTAACCACAAGTGCACTCTGTGGGAATATCTGGCAAGGATTTTCTAGACACCCTAGCAGACTGGCGTGCTATGAAAACGTGAATAACCGGTCATTATGTAAAAGACTACATGAGTGCTACTGGTACCATGTAATTCAGCCTTACCTGCCGCGATTAAACCGGTTCCACCTGTGGAGAAGAATGGCTAGACAACCAGCAGGTTTAAAAAAGGAACAAGGCCTGTCAGAGGACAGACGAATTCTTTCGTGGGATCGAACGCGCTCATGTAAAATTATCTGGGTTTATGATCAAGTGTGTGGTTAGTTCCCACAGAGTTTTTTTTTTTAATCATTTCACCCCGAGCAAGGCGGAAACGCCACTGATGTGCAGGGGGTTACATAAATGTAACTAGATTAATTAGAAAAGAGTGAGGAGTACAAACTAGTTAGAAAGGAACAATAGAAAGCTGAGAAAGCAGGTGCGATGACAGATACATAGGTGGAGAAAGGGAAGGTTATACAGGGGAGGGGAGAGAGCTAGAAGCCAGTAGTTAATAGATGAGTATTGACTTTGCATTTAAATTTCTGGAGGTTGTAGCCGTCAGGAAAGCAAGAATACGGGAGTGAGTTCCACAGGCGGGAAGTGCGAGAGAAGAAGCTGCAGGAGTAGAATTGTCGTCTGCATTTGGCTAACCTGACTGTGAATGGGTGGGACCCAGTTGCCAGTCTGGTAGCACGAGTAAACACCTGTTGAGGAGGCATCAGTGACTTAAGCTCATCCGAGCAGAAGCCATGAAAGTATTTGTAGAAGAAACAAAGGGAGGCCACATTTCGACGATGGTGAAGTGGCTGCAGTCGAGTCGCCAGATCAGTACCTATCACATTAGAGACTCTCCTTTGGAGCTTGTCAAGAACACTGAGTGTTAAATAACTTAGCCTTCATTAAGTTAACCAAGAAGAACAAGGAAACTACTGATGCAGTACTTGTGGCTTGACAGTTTTCAATGATGTGATGTTGAGTGGTTATTCTTTTGGGCCACATGCTTTGCTTGCTTAGAAGGTGCGATTAACTTGATGCAAATTCAATAAAATTTAAAAATCAATAGAGATTAATACGTTTTCAAAGGGTATTTGCGCGTAAGTGAATGCAAGGGATTCAACTGGAATTCGAACTTGGCTCTTCGATTTCCCGTTCGACTGCACCACAACACACACACACACACACACACACACGCACACGCACACACACACAGATAGATAGATAGATAGATAGATAGATAGATAGATAGATAGATAGATAGATAGATAGATCTATGGCTTAGGGAGTAGCGACTCCAACTGACACCAAATTGATCGAGTTTTGATCATGGCCAAAAGTGGATGTGTCTAGCCACACTGATGAGATGTGATACAGCAAAACAGGCTTGTATGTAGATGACTAATATATATATATAATTACAAAGAATATATCGCTTTAATATATATGCATGTTTCGTTAAAAATGTTCGACAAAAAAAATTATAGGATCACAAAGATCTTAACCATAGCACCTTGTCTGTCATTTTTAACGAAAGTTGCATAAAAGTGGGATTGCCTATATATATATACAGGGTACGATAGATAAATTGTAGTCGAAATTACACAAGAATGCACGTGCAAAACGCAGCGATTTCTTTTTAACAAATCTGTTTACTAAAATTACACAAATATATCTTGTAATAGTAAAGTGTAAATTTATTTAAACTCCCCATAGGCTTTAACCTCGGCATGCAGACGCCTTCGGAGTCCCCTGCATTGTTCTGGGTGATCACCGTGTTCAAGTTGGTGTATGCTGCCAGAATCCTTGGTTTCAGTTCATCTTTGGTGTTACATTCATCTTGTTGGTCACTCGCTTAACTGTGTGCCACACATAATAATAGGTTTGCACTGTGGGGACATAGGTAGCTACATATAAGTGGTGATGTGGTTGCAGAAATACTGGGTTCACCTGCCTGTGCAGCATGTTGAGGTGTTCTGTTACCAAATATAGGGTCTTCCAACAGCCATTCTCTTGGCCCAAAGCAGCACTAATTCCTCAATCCACTTGATGTACGCCTCCATGTTGATTTTGAGGCTCCGTGGAAAAATAAAAGAAGGCATATCATTGCCATCACTAGTGATCACTCCAAACACCATGATTTTGACTTGACCCAGCTCTTTCCGAATCCTCTTTCTGATTTTCAAAAACTCTGAAATATTCATATTTGAGCTTGGTATCTTTTGTTCACAGATGATGGCCAACTGGAATTCTATATCGTGCAGTTAATAAAATAAAAAACAGATATAATGGCGACAATTTACGCATCGTGCCCTATATATGTATAGTTGTATTCATGTGAGCACCTTTTTACTTTCAAGGATTTGCGGTTTTCAATTTTCTGTAATTTTACATATTTTTCGAGAAACACGTACACACACACACACACACACACACACACACACACACACACACACATATATATATATATATACACTTGTATTCATGTGAGCACCATTTTACTTTCAAGGGTTTAGGGTTTTCAATTCTCTGTAATTTTACATGTTTTTCGGGAAACACGCACACACACACACACACACACACACACACACACACACACACACACATATATATATATATATATATATATATAAATATATATATAAGTTTGGTGTATTTATAGATGAAGAGGGTTTGAACCCATACTTAGGCGTCATTAGGAAATGGACAAATATCTAACGCAATAAACTTAATTCTATCTATCTATCTATCTATCTATCTATCTATCTATCTACAACACATACATATAGTGACATATACGTGTATACTTATTTGAGCACGTATATATAAATATATTGATGTATATATATATATATACTATATAATATCCAAGTATGGGTGGAATAATATTCCCCATCCAAAGAAACACTATTTTTTAAGAAGTGCTCAATACAAAGTACGCATCTATAAATGATCGTATATTTATACAGTGCATATATTTAACAAAAAACATGTTCTTAAATTTTTTTTATTTTCCACTAATAGCTTTGCTTTTTTCTTTCTTTCACTGCCACACACGTATAATATATATATATATATATACGTGAATTTTGTAAATGTTAGGAGAGTGTTAGTCAATGCCTCTTTTCACAAGTTCATCGACACTCTTATCTCAATATAAATGTTTCTACGAGAAAAATTTTAAAAAGCTTTCTTTTATAAGAGTATTGGATTCTTTTCACATTTTGCTTCTCTCTCTCTCTCTCTCTCTCTCTCTCTATATATATATATATATATATATATATATGTGTGTGTGTGTGTGTGTATGTGCGTGTTTGTGTTTGCCTTCAATCTTACTTCCTCCTTTTCGTTTTTTTACCCGCACACTCTTTTTCTTTTCTTGAATTCTTTCTATCTCTCTTCTACTATAAACTTTTACCTTTCGCCTTTAATTGCCTTTTCTTTGCTCTCCTCATCCTCTCTTTGAAATATTAGTCTGTTTGAAGTTTTTTAGCCTAATTTTTTATTTTATTTTAGTTTCTGAATATCTTCTTTCATTTTGTTTTTTATTCCATATAAGCCTCTTTACTTAATATGTATTCTTTGTTCTTTCGTTTCCGATACGCTTTCTTTTTCTTTGAATGCAAACCTTTCTTTCTTTTTCATTTCGTTTCGTATAAAGCTTTATTTATTCCCGTTGATTTTTCGTATCTGTTTTCTATTTACTTTTCGTGTAAGGCTTCTTTTTCTTTTTCGTAACTGTCTCGGCTTCTACGTCTGCTTATTTCTTTTTATTCTATGATTTTATCTTTTACTTTAAGAATCTTTTTTCTTATTTTTTTCCTCATGTCTTTGAACTAAATCTTTCTTTTTTACATTTTTCTTTTTGCTTTTCATTCATTCTCTCTTTATGTATTGCCATCGTATGACTGCTTTGTTTCCTTCTTTTATTCTTTTTCTCATCATTTTGTTTCTTTCTTCTTTTCATTCTTTCTTTCTTATCTCAACGCCTTTCTTCTACTCTCCGTTTTGATCAAAATGCTTCTTTTTCAGTTTTTAATTTTCTGTCTTTTGCCAATACTCTTCCCAGCTTGCTTCTCTTCGTTTACATATAAAACGTTCCTCTTCACTATTTTCTTTTTTTCTTTTTCTTTCTCTTTCTTTATTTCATTCTTCTTTTTTCTTTTTACTTTCTTTTAATTTCTTTCTTTCTTTCTTATCCTAAATCCTCTTTCTTTCTATTAATCTTTAGTTAAGATTGTTTTATTTATTTCATTATTTTCAATCCGGGTTCTAACAATAACAACAGAAGAAAAGAAGCAAGCTTTTCAACTTTATGTGCAAACATAACAGAACTACTAAATTTGTTCTCTCTATGAAGAAGGTACTGCAAAAAACTAAACGTGTCAAAAGTGATTTGAAAAGGTTAGCGCTGAAATTCTTCACACAACAATGTTCTGTTGTCAACTAGACCAGTTGAAATTGATAGCGAGCAAAAGAAGCTATTATTTGGTAATTAACAACATGTGTTGACGCAACGTGTTGAGAATATAGGAATCGAGCATTGAGAATCATCTGTGCAACTTTTGTCATGTGAGCTGCTTCAAAAGAAAATGATCAGCATGATTGTATTTAAGTGTTTCTTTTTTAAAACCAGTTCTGACAGGTGATGAAAAAAGTGAGTGTTTTACGCGGCATGCATGTTATCATGTGGCATATGAAATGTTCCAATTAGCAGCACCAAAATCTGTTCGTCGTTCAAAGCAGATGAGTCTGCGTATTATTTAAGAGGAAAGATTTAATTCTACATCGAGACTGCGTGTTTCCTGATTAAACATTGTTACATCTTAGCAGGGAAATTTTCGGCTGTATTAAACTGTTATACCATTCTCGCTTTTTACAGTATTCACTTTGTGGGGGGGAAAAAATTCAAATTCTATGGAAGCCTAGAAATGTCACGTAGTGAAGTTGTCTAGTGAGAACCAGGGCCGTAGCTGATGCTAAAAAAACACCGGGCACAGAGAAAATTGCCCGGATTTATTAGTTGACAATATGATGACGTCATCAATGTCATCCGTTTCCAGAAACTGATTTTTGAGGATTTTTTCGGCTATTCCAATGGAAATTAGGCACAGAACGTGAACGAAAGCAGGAAATCAGGTTCGGACTTTCTGAGTATAACCAATCTTTTCTCCCAAAATTAATAAATAAACAGATTTTTACTGCGTTCATTCGGATGTTTTCTTCGTTTTTCTTTCTTTCTTTCTTTCTTTCTTTATGAATTGTTTAGTTTGATTTCTGACGAAGACATTTTTCCTTGCCCGGATTTTCACTATGATTGCAAGGGTCGGCCCGGACCCGTGCCCGGTGTGCCCGGTAGTCAGATACGGCCATTGTGAGAATGAGAGTTGATTTACTATCCGCCGCTTA
This sequence comes from Ascarosepion bandense, assembly GCA_037127315.1. Classification (NCBI taxonomy): domain Eukaryota; kingdom Metazoa; phylum Mollusca; class Cephalopoda; order Sepiida; family Sepiidae; genus Ascarosepion; species Ascarosepion bandense. The sequence goes on from JBBBDQ010000395.1 coordinate 539,543, forward strand.
GTTGTGACACAAGGCCGAAAGTATGGGATCACACTCACTACTTAGTTGTAAATGGGTCTAGCAAGACAAGCTTGTTAACCATTACACCACGTCAAGGTGCCCCTAGTGCGTACGATAGAAAACACTAGAAAAATTATTAGGAATAAAGCTCTATTAATAGGGGAAACAGCATTAGTATTTACTGAACTTGAGAATGCTATTTTCACAAAATGCTGTTTTCATGCTCCGTGAATGAATGGTTCCTTATAAGGAAATGACTAATATTACCGTTAAAATATTATAGATATTTCATTTAAGACTTAATTTTCCTGTTGTTTGTTTTCAGTGTTCTTTCTGTTTTTTAAATAAATAAAAATCACAAAAAATTACGATTAAAAAAAATAAGCAAAATATAGGCTTCATTTTATTTTCTGTAAACGAATTAAACTGCTTGTAATTCACACAAATATTATATCAGAGTCGGTGCAGTGGATATCGACGCGGAACGACAAATCAGGTTGCCGAGTTCGAATTCCAGTTGAATTCATTGCATTCACTTGGGAAAGGTATTTATCCGTCTCTTTCCTCCAGTTATGAGTTAAATAACAGGACAGATTGGATTCTATAGTCTTGGCTGGCAACCAGTCTACCGCAGAAAGCAAAGGCAACCTTCTGCGGGATAATCTTCTGCCCAGTCAGTCATGTTTCTTTCGAGACATCATCGCCCAATGTGTGTATCACATATGGCACTTAACAGGACTGATTATGACCAAAACGAAAAACTCTTTGTAGTTGCCTGAGATGTCATGAAAGCAACTTAGATAATCATACAAAATTGACATGCAACTTTTTTTTTCAAATCATTTCAACCTAAGCAAGGCAATAAAGAATCTAAAACGCAAGAGGTTACTGAGTGTGAACGAATATGAGAAAAAATATATTAAGAAGTTAGTTAAGTGTAATACGTTCTACACTCTTAGACGATCATGTCATGTTCGGCTCATGACTAGTTCAGTCAGTCATTTAAGTGTCACATATGATACACTCTTAGGCGATCATGTCTCGAAAGAGACATAACTGACTGGGACGAAGATTTTCGTGCAGTAGGTTGATATCAACTTCTGTGGTAGATTGTTTGCCAACCAAAGTCATAAAACCCAATCTGTGTTGCTATTTAACCCATAATTGGAGGTAGATGCGCCGGATTAATACCTTTCCCAAGGGTAAGTGAATGCAACGAATGCAACGAATTTCACAGGAATTCGAATTCGGCTTTCCTTTTTCTCGTTCCGAATCTATATCCATTATTGCAAAACCGCACATCCATTGTTAAGTAGCGAGAACATTAAATGAATAGGAATTAAGATGACAAAATATAACGATTGTTGATTAATAAAATTTTTCAAAATCAAAATTGACTGGAAAGCAAGAACCCGGAAAGAAAGTTTTACAAGCGAGAAGCCCGCGATAGAAAAACTGTTAACATTACATCTAGCCATTTTTACTGTAAAAATCTCGCACACCGTTTAATTTTTTATAAAATTGAGGCACCAAAGAGGAATGTTTATCAAAACAAATTCTACTCCATCAGTTTCTTTTCTCGCACTACTCACCTGTGAAATTCCCTTCCGTTTACTTGCTTCCCCGACAGCTGCAATCTCCATGTGTTTAAATGTAAAGTCAATAGTCATCTTCCATCTTGCTAACTTGTATCCTCTCTCTCATGCTCCTTTATCCGTCCACTCCACTCTCAGTATCTTAACCTTTCTCTTACCCACTTCCCTGACATGCCCTGCAACCTGTCACTCTTTCTCATAACTTTCCTCCTATGTAACCCCATGCGCACCAGTGGCAGTAGACTGCCTTGCTTGGGGCGATATAATTATAAAAAACAAAAACAAAAAGAAAACAAAAACAAAAAAACAATTGCCATGAAAATATTGATAGAAAAGGCGCAGCAAAGATACATTACGCCTATTGGATAGTGACTGAACTCGAGATGCCAGGTTAGGAAGGATAATATTGCAGATTTTTCTTTGGGTTTTGTCAAGAATTCCTAAATACATGGCAGAAGCACCATATCATATATGACAGCAACATTAGGCTTATAAACGAATAATAGACTTATAAATGCATAACCTAGTTTCTGTCGATAAAGATTATCTATCGTGAAACAGTGAACCAAATATTATATTTAAATATTGTTATGTCGTGGCTCGTACTATGTGATATCCGGTCGCCCAGATGTATAGAAGACAATGTGTGTTTAGCACAGGGAGTTGTTATCACGGACTTCGAGAAGTAACACCTACTACTGCGAGAGACTGTAAATATTGTATATACATCTTGGTTGTACCACTCTGGTAATAAAGTAGTTAATCTACATTTCACTGTGTATCTCTTCATTCCACGATACAACAAATATTAAATGAAAACATTTTGTGTGATGTTCACTTCAAACGGCCTACGATCCTACGATGCAAAGAGAATCTTAAACAGGAGACAGACAGTCATACTGATATTTTTGTAACAAATTGCAATGCTTATTTTTACATCATCATCATAAATTTTTCTACCCTTTAACCTTTTTGCTATTCTTTATTATCATTCTCCTCCTTTCCTATTTGGCACATATGAACTGAAGCTACAGAATCTTCACTTTTCATTCCAGACATAGCTCAAAATCTTTTACGAAGCCTTAGGATGTGCGTTGTGGCGCAGTGGATATCGGCTCGGAACGAGAAATCGGAGAGCCGAGTTCGAATTCCAGTTGAATTCCTTGCATTCACTTACGCGCAAATACCCTTGGGAAAGGTATTAATCCGTCTATTATTTCTAGTTATGGGTTAAATAACAGAACGACAGATTGTGTTCTATACCCTTGGTCGGCAATCAGTCTACCGCAGAAAGCAATGGCAACCTACTGCGAAATAATCTTCTGCCCAGTCAGTCATGTCTGTTTCGAGACATGATCGCCCAAGCGTGTATCACGTAAGGCACTTAACTGACTGACTGTGTGTGTGGGATGGGGGAGAATAATTTTCCATGTTACAGCCACTTTTCCACAGATGTATTGTTGCTAATCTATTGCTATGTCGATGGCAAATGTTCTATCCTTTCCCCGGTTCATACCAGTACAGTTAAGAGCCGACATGCTAAATCCACAGGGCGAATCACCCTCTTTTTAAGAAGGAAGATTCACTCGCATAGCTTCTTTCCTAAACTAACCACCTTGTGGACCAAACTGCGGAAAGAATATTTCCCCGAATACTGCATTCTTAACGGATTCAAGTCCAGAGTCAGTCGTTATCTGTTCTTTTTATCCTCGTTATCTGCACTTCCTAATTCAGCTTCTTATGTTCATATCACACGTCTCTTTTAGTAACACACTATGTTGAGTGACTCTTGGGCCTTGTATTGAGCAAACATTAATAAAAATCTCTTTCAATGCTATTCTCTCAATTGACTAGGTCATCGCTTGTCTTTTTCTTATAACAAGTTTTCCTTCATATTTTTACATTCATTTTACTCTTCTTCCTTCTATCATTTTCCTCTCTTTACTCTTTTCCCTCTATATTTTTTCTTCTTACTCTCTTACTTGTATCTTTTTATTTCATTTTCATTTTCTTTTCTCTTTCTTCTAACATTTTTACTCTCCTCTCTCTATCTGTTTATTTTCTTTTTCTTCTCTATACTTTTCCATGAATCTTTTTACTTTTTTACTCTCTAACATTTTCTTTTTTTTTTCTTTTACACTCTTAGCTCTTCTAACTCTCTCCCTTTTTCTGCCTTTCGTTTTACTTTCTTTTTATTCTTCTCTCTATTATTTCCTTTTCTTTTTACGTCTCTCTCCTATCATTTTACATTCTTTTTATTCTCTTTCTTTATCCCTTTTTCATTTTGCTTTCTTTTCATTCTTCTCTGTTATTCTTTTTCTTTTAACTCTCGTCTCTCTTTTCGCTATCATTTTATGTTCTTTTTTACTCTCTGCCAGCTTCTCGCTATTTTCTTTTAACTCTCGCCTCTTCTATAATCATTTTACTTTCTTTATTATTATTCTTTCTTGTTTTACTCTTTCTCCTTTATCTTTTTATTATCTTCCCTTTCTATCTGTAGTTCCCCCCCCGCGTATATTTTTTTAATTTTATTCTTACTTTCTTTTTTTTTTCTCACCCTTGTATTTACATTTCTTTTTTTTTCTTCTCGCTAATCGCCACTTATTTTTTCTTCCATTAGACTCAAACTTTTTGTCTTTAGCTTTTCTATGTATTTAATTTTGGTCAGCTCCTTCCCTCAATTAGTTTCCAGTACGCACCTTCCCCTATCATATACAGGGTTTCTTATATCCCTTTACTATTACGCGTATATATTTCTTACCACTTTGTACATCAAGCATATACAACGGGTTAGAATTCGTCTGCTTGGACCGTCTGACCCATTCCTAGAGAGTGCATTGGTATTTCAGCTTGCAAAAGTATTTTCATTTGCACAGCACTAATATTCCGATTAATTCCCTTTTCACCTTTTATATACATAACATGGGTGGTATATACAAATAAAGCTCAGCGGCTAATGCAGTCACCAGGAGACCTAGAATTAGGAGGTTCGCTTGATTAAAAGTGCATACAGAAACAATACTTTAAAAAAGAATCGAATGCATTTCTACAACTTTCATGTTTATTGTCTGAAGGATTGTAGATTTTACCCACTAATTTTACCCATTTCATGCATTCACCTAAAGAGGAGTAATAACAGATATATATTTCTTTCCCTATCCCTTCTTCCCCCCCATATATATATATATATATATATATATATATATATATATATATCTGTAAGTCCAGATAAAACATAGTGGGGAAATAGCCATTTTCAACATGTCACTTTAAGTCATGCATTTTTCGACCTCTTCTAAACAGAGAATGAAGAAAATTCTAAGCCCAGAAGTTAGTTTAGGTAAAGAAAGGGGTTGGGATGTATTGTTTTTTCTTTGGAAGTGGGCTGGGAAGACGGAGCCAGTAGTAATTCTTCCTTAGTAGTGGGAGGTATGTAGCCTGACCCTAGGGTTAGCAGAGTAAGTGGTGTGGAGGTAACTGCAAGATCAACGTTAAAAAAAATTTTACAATTTTTTTTTAATAGGAACTAACTGAGAGAATAGGATAATTATTGTAATTTATATTTATTTCTCTGGCGACACATACTTATGATCTCCCTTCGTTTGTTAAGGAGAATATTTTGGTCTTGAAATTTTAAAATTTTAATTTTTTCTTTCAAGCATAGATTACACCTATCTTATAAGCTATTAGGGGTTCTAGCCTCGCCAATGAGTTCCCATTTTATTTGGGGATTTAAGTTACTTTCTTTTAATTCCCAGTATTTCCTAGAAAGCGCGGTTTGGTATTTTAAAATTAGGGTTGGTGAAGGAGTGCCTGTGGGTATAAAGCCGTTGCTTCCAAATTCCCGCAGATATTCCGATATAAACATTCCGTCTTCCATGATTTTCTTTAGAGTAGATGTAGGCTTGATAAAGCATATTTTCAGACCTACACTTACCCTCAACCGGACAGTTATTTCTAGATTTACTCTTACAGGGGGGTGTCATTCTAATTTCCATATTGGATTCTCTACACTTCTTCAAGATTTGGTTATTATGGGAGCTAATAATGTTAATACATGCTATTGGTACACGAGTAACTAATTTTGATGGTTTTCCTATTGAATATCTTACTCAGGGGATTATCTCCATGAAAGTGTTTTTATTTATTAATTTAAAGAAAATCTTACCAATGTTAAGTGTAGATAGTTTACAGTACGGCGGAGTGGGGGTTAAACCATATAATTTTCCTTTTCCCTAATCCTACTTTTGGTTATTAACGGTCCCGGATTCTTAGTGGGTGTTACATATGTTAATTTCTCTTTATATCCGCTATTCTGGAGGGCCTTATCGTATAATTTTTTATTATTCCTAAAGATTTCTCGGCTAGAGGATAATCGGTTAATTCTAATATTCACGGTCTTCGGTATCTGTATTATAAGGGCGCTAGGATGGTTCGAACTAATATTGATGTAGGTCGGGATTTCATTGTATTTATTGTATGGTTTAAAGGAATTATTGTCCAAGTTGAGGGTAATGTCTAGGTAATTTAATATCTTTAGGTTGGATGAGATTTCTATTTTGAATCTTAGCATACTGAAGGTCTTAATGATTTTCTTCTGCATTTTCATTATCAAGGGTCCATTACTATTCGGAATGAACATAAGCCCATCATCCCAATATAGGCCTAACCTGTTTCGGATTTACAAACTTACTCAGGGTGTCTAGAATAAAGATGCCTATTAAATCGGCAACTTGGGCTGAATCATGTGCCCCCATGGGAACGTCAAAATTAATATTGTGACTTTTCGTCCAGGTAGAATCATTAAGGGTTAAGAGGGATTTTCTCTCTGCTAGTATAATATTAGTTTCTTCTTCTGTGATCTTTACATAGTTTCTTGCGAAATTGTTACATTTTACTAGAATATCTCTCGATATAGAGGGATAGAAATCAATAATGTCAAATTTAAGAAATGTAGTTCTAGTTTTATCTACGATATTGTTAAAGCAATGGATAGTGTCAGCCAAATCTTTCCAGAGGTTGGTATGGAGGTTTTGTTGGAGTTTAATTGTTATCCTTTTTATGATTTTTTAGACTAATCCTAGTTCACTCTTAGTCGTATTTATTAATCTGGATTGTGCCCTATTCTCGAAATTTGGTTTATAATCTTTAAACAAAAGGTATGCGGTTTTAGTACTTACTTTACCTACTCTATCCTTAATTTTTAGCCTGTCGGCAAATTTGGCGATATATTTCTCAATTTCCTTATTATAGCTTCCTCTCTGTCAAGCCTATATTGTAATATAACAATCTCGCCCCACTCGAGGAAAGGCTGATGCAAGCGGGGGTGTTTTCCGGTCGTTGCAAGGAACGGATGTTTGTTTGACCTTATTTCCGGCAGTAGCGGAAATGGCTACAAGAGGCAGACAGAACAGGTGTCTCTGAGAATTACGTGGGCGTGCGTGGGCGAGGCAAAATCCGGAAGTACCGGTTTGGAGATTATAAAAGACCTCGGCGCACGGATTTCAGAGGCAGCGAGACAGAGGCAGACGAGAGAGCCAGACCAGACCAGAGGAGTAACAGATACGACGACACTCCCCCGTCAACCCGTCAACCCTTAGAGGCGCGCTCTCTCACTCTCTGTTCCCTACGCTACACGGTTCATCGTCATTAATAAAAATATAACTTATATTTTTATATATATGCGTGTTTGTCTGTTTATTGATATACAACAATATGTGTCGGTGATCTTATTAGTTAGGAGGTTAAGGTACTGGGCAGATTTACATTTGTAAATATTTTTAGATTTATTAGCTTTCACCCAAATTTCCTTCGACTCCCTAATGGATTTAGAGTCTTTCTCTAACAACTTTTGGAAAGGGTTCGAATGTTTCTTGAACTTCATCCTAGTTACAGTATTAAGTAGGTCATTTTCAAAAGGATCCAGGAACTTACAGGGGGTGGCATTTTCTAGGACTTTAGATTGTAGGTATCCACGTTTTGGTCTCCGGTGTCGGAAGAGAATAGGTAGAAATGCGCTTTATATATATATATATAGGGGTTAATACTAATGTAATTACATTCCACAGTTAGATATTTACTTTTAAAAAGTGCTCAATACGAAAGTAGAGCATAAATATATACTTATTATTATGATTCTTCTTCTTCTTCTTCTTCTTCTTCTTCTTCTTCTTCTTATTATTATTATTATTATTATTATTATTATTATTATTATTATTATTATTATTATAGCATACTGCAACTTAATAGCTATGAAGTTTCGGTGTTTAATGCACCAGCATCAGATAGTGAAATGTGGTTAATTTGCATGGTTATAAATATATATATATATATATATATATATATATATATATATATATAGAGAGAGAGAGAGAGAGAGAGAGAGAGAGATAATGACATTTAAAAAATAAAATTAAACAAAAATAAAGAAGGTCATCAAATGAGATGAACAAAGTGGGATGGGAGATTATTACATTTTAAAAGAATTGAATGTATGAACTCATACACAAAATATATGAATGTATTGCCAAAGAAGACTAGACATGTCAATATCTTAAACCTGAAAAAAAAAACAGTAGCATAGAATATAAAAAACGAAGTGTTGGAAAAAAACAAACACAAAATCAAATATTAAAATATAAAGGGTATTAATAATATAAAAACTAAAATAATGTCCTCAAAAGGTTTTATTAATATAAAAAAAGCAGATACACGAGAAAGAACATATGTGAAGTTTTAGAAACATAACTACTCGATAAAAGATGAAAAAATATCAGTAAATAAGTTAATTTTAAAGTAGGTACCTCACCGCATTTTCGATATTTAACTTTTAAACTGAACTTTTAAAAATGAAAAAGTTTTCTTTAAACTTTCATTTTACTTTTAATTGAAAACTAAATGATTAAATTTACTATTTCCAGTAAGCAAAATACTCTCTGGTTTCTTTCAGACAGAAATTATATTGACTGGAATATAAAAGTTTAAGTTTTTTTTACAATTTTTTTAATTTTGCAACCATTTTTGAGCGATCGACACATTTGTAAACAAAAGTTAATTCTCGGTTTTAAAAATCTTGCAAAAATAAAATATAGATCTGTGACACATTATTTTTAAAAAATTAGAAAATTTTATGTTAAATTAATCTGGTTTACACAATTATTACTTATTTATAGCGTGAACTTTAGAATAGAACTATTTTTTATTCAAAGATTTGAACTTTTTGACCTGTCCACGCCTTAAATCAAGAATTTGTTGACAGATTCTTGATTAGAGATTAAGTGTATGGCGTTTATAAGTAACAAAATTGTACAATTTTTTTTCTGGTAAGAGAGGAAACTCTGACTTTTTAATTTGCACATAGAAATTACCGTACAAAAAAAAAACTTCTAATACGCAAGAAAAGTTTAAATTATTTTAAAAATATGGAGGCAGAACGATTTTATTAAACTTTTCAATTTTCGATTGGCAATATAATCTTCAATTCTTAACAAAAAATCTAATCCCAACAGTTCTTTGATGGTTTTAAAAATATTTCTGAAACTTCATAAATTATTGTACTAACAAAAAAATGAAAACAATTCTTTTAAAATTTCATTAGTAATCGAAAAATGTTTTTTCATCGAACTATAATGTCCTTAATTTTTATTGTTTATTCAAACAATTAAAATCTTATCAAATTAAATAATATCAGAATGTTATTGATTTTATTGTTTTACTCTTCGGAGCAGATTTTCGGATACAGAGGCAAAATAAAAAAAAAAGATGATTTATATTTCCCAATGAGTCCTGCGTTAACTAAAAAACAATATAAATCGCAACACTTTAAAATTTATTAAAATTTCATGAATTTACGTGGAGTGGGGTAACAAAGGTAAAAATAATATATATTTTTATCAAGATTTTAAAAAAATAATACTTTCAAAAATAATTTTATTCATTTGTGAATAAGTACTGAAAGTTTCATTAAAATCCAACAATTATTTGTTTTTTGCGAGAATTTCCAAATTAATATGTTTGTCACCGGAAAAAAGTGGGTGATATCATTACTTTTTCCATTGTAAACAGTCGTAACGTTTTGGTTACCCGCTAACTCAAGATTTTCTGCCAAAATGTTAAAAGAGATTAAATTTTTTTAAAAAATATTACTTTGATCTTTCCTCTTAAAAATCATATAAACATTTTGATAGAAAAAGATCTTTTTTATTAAGTTTGGGACCTTTTTTTTTATTCTATGCTCTTTTTTAAGGGATTTTAGTGAGGTACCTATTTTAAAGTATATAATTAAAAAAAGGGTAAATTCTTTTTAGGCCAAACGATTTGGGACATTTATAATCATCAAATCTAAATTGTTTATTTATATATTTCTTTGTTGTTCATTTTTTATTCACGTAGGGGTTCAATTTATTTGTATATAATTTTAATTGTTCTTAAAGTTCTGGTTTGTGTCGAACAAATTAAACTAAGCTCAATAAATAATGAATATACGTAAAGATAATATCGGTAAAGTATTATGTAGATCAAATATTTATGGAACTTACCGAAAAAAATCAAAATTAAACAAAATATTCAACAAAATTTCTAATCCTCAGCTACAGTTATCTATTTACTTTTTTAAACGGAATCACCCCATGCAACTGAGTCAAGCCATTAAAGCACAAAAAGTTACATAGTGGGGAAGAATTAGGAACGGAAGTATTAATAATGAGCGGAAAAAAGTGACAGCCGATTTCCAAAATTAGATTAGGAAAACATTAGATAGGGATTGGCATTGCATTTAAATTTTTGCGCAAAAATTTGACTGAAAAGCAAGGAGCCGGAAAAAAACCCATAAACATAGAACTTACGGCTCAATTGTAAATTGATGAAATCTCGACGCCAGTTCAGTACTGCGCTTAAAAAGCGAATAGTACATCAGAAAACATTCATGAATGATTAGGTAAAAGATTTTCTCAAAATAGGTTTCATTCTGTAATAGACTGGTGGCCAGTTAATGTTATAAGACACAGTTTCTTCTATTCAACCCATAGATGGGGTAGTAGAGATGGGTTCATACCATTTCTTAGGGTATTTTCGCATAAGCGATTTTAATGAATCCGACTGGAATTCGAACTCGGTTCTTATTATTATCTTTATTATTCTGAGCCGTTATCTATTACATCACATCAAACATCGAACATTAAGGAGAGAGAACAACAAATGAACAAGAATTAAGATGACCAAAGATAGCGATTCAAGATCAAAGTTGACTGGAATGCTAGGAGAGAGTTTCACAAATGAGAAGTGCGAGAGAATCATAGAACTTGAGTTTACATCTTGCCATTTCAACTGTAAAATAATGAAACGGAGATACGAATCTTGCGCTGTGCTTAAATTTGCAAAATTGAGGTACCATCCCAAAAAGCTCATAGGACCAATTACCATAAAAGTATTTATTAAAACATAGCACAGAGAGGAAAATTTTTAGAGATGGGAAAGAGACTGGAGCCGATAGGAATTGTTCTGTTTTTTAGAGGATCTTCCATTGGCTTGGTATATGAGGTTGATATGAAGGCACTTACTGTTTAGTGGTCATTCTACATTTGCAGGTTGATGTGTGGGTGTTAGTGGTGTACGGATGACCGTTTTTGTTTCATTGATTATGATTCGAAGCATATTTTCATTGTAAATCTTTCCTATGAAATCGTAAAATGAAAGTTATCCTGAACGGCCACTCGTCTAGATTCTTTCGTACTAACGTAGGTGATTCCCCATTGATTCTTTCTGGGTCTTACTCTGTTTTTAATTTCCATTAATGACGTTCCTGATTATATCAGCTCTCAACTTGACATCTACGCTGATGGTATAACGATTTAATCCTGCCTCGATATTAAGTCTGATAAGCCAGACAAGTTAAAATAACAGCCGATCTCCAAAACGACCTCAGATCAGTCACTGACTTGGTCAAAGATGACTTGCTAATTTTAATACCTAGAAACTGAACTATTCTCGATAAATCATCTGAGAGACCCCGACAGGAAAGTGACTCGTTGCTCTTTCACGGAATCTCGTTCTCAGCTGACATAAAATGGAAAGACTATGTTGCTAGATCAGCTGCTATGATATCCGGTTCACTCTGTCGGGCGAAGCGATTTTTCTCTTCAGGATCTATCTTACGTATCATATCTATAAGTCTACCATTTGTCCTTGCTTAGAATATTGCTGCTACATATAATCCGGTGTCCCAGCTATTTACCTTGAGCTCCTTGATTAGACCCAAAGAAGAATCAGTAATATTATTAGTCCTGATCTAAAGTATATATATATATATATATATATATACCTGAACACGCACAAAATAGTTCGGTTTCCTTTGAAAGCCTTTTATGATAAAAAATGACGAAGTAAAAATATTATCAATTTTTATTGCTTAGACATTTTAATTTGTATTTAAAGATGCGAAAAGTTATATTTTTCCATATTGCGTGAACATTTGGTGTAAGAGCTAAAAACAGGTGGAGTGATTTTCAGAAGAAAAAGTATATTTTTTGTTATACAAACTATATTAGGTACATGTGTTCCTTTGTATATACAGTATGCTTCGGTAAAATGGAACGTTATTTGCAGAGTATTACCTCATAGTTGGGCTATTTGTACAAAAAGAGAATAAAATGATATTCCCTTTAATGTACATTAGTTTTAAAGAAGCAACTAATCACAGGGACCAAAGTACGTCGCCCGGTTCACACTCCCCCCACGTCTTTTGAACAGGTGAATAGGCTCATCCCTTGTTCCCTGTTTAGGATGTGGTTTCCGGCTTTCTCTTTTCCAATCTTTTTACTCTTAAGTAGCCCCCTGCGCATCAGTGGCGTTGCCGCCTTGCTTGGGGTGATATGATTTAAAAAAATATCGACGTGTTCTGCTTCAGTCTACTATAACTATCTTAACATCTTAAGATGACAATGCAGTTTGGAAATGATTCCTCTGTGCCGAGATGAATCAAACTTCAATCGAGTTCGCATTTAACTGGCTTAATTCAACTAAAACATAGTCATTCAAATTCTGTGCATAATTTTAAGAATGTAAATAAAATAACAACAAAATAATGGATAAGCTTACCATTCCTACCCTACTTTGAATATCTCGAAAATTCCTTCCACCACTTTGCGCTCAGTATTTGGCCTCTAAAAATCAAAACTTGCAATGTCTAAGAAAAAATTTGATATGGTTGGGACAGCCAATATTTTAGCCGGCCGATCGAAAGGTTGTTTTTTTTCTCTTTCTTTTCGACTTTCTTTTATGTTTTTTTTGTGTCCAAACATTGCTTGATCGCTCATCTTTCTCCTTGAGAATGATACCTTGTTTATTCAGTCAGTCCGCATCGAATTGGCAAGTCATGTCTCTGCCTCATTTTTCGTGTTGTGCAACAAGCCGAACACAAAGTGGACCCAGAACTTCTGATGTTCGACCTCTTCACTGTCACGCGTCGTAACTAGGATTTTAACTTTTTTCCCATTTTTTTCCCTTCTAATGCCTATCTTTTATCTTTTTTCTTACTTGCTTACTTTCGAAGAATGATCGTCCATCCATCTCTATTTCGATTGCTTCTCTCTCTCTTTTTCCTTTCTTTTTTGTCGTTTTGTTCGTTTTTTTATTTTTTATTTTTTTTTTCTTAGGTTGACCAACCCCACTTCTTTTTTTCAATTCCTCATTTTTCTTTTTTTTTCATTAATTACGACTGAATTCAATCATCGCTGGGTGACCCATACTTTTGGCCTTGTGCCAAATCCAATCTTACTCATCATTCATTTAGTTATTTTTCTTGCATTTTTCTTTTTTCTTCCTTTTTTCTTTCTTTTTCTCATCACAGATTTACAACTTTCTTTATATCTCTTAAGGCTTTTATTTCTGTATTTGTTTTTCCCTTGTTTGTTTACTGTCTTAGGTTGATTGTGTTTGCTTCTTTCTATTAATTAATTAATTAATTAATTAATTAATTCATTCATTCATTCATTTCTTTCTTTCTTTCTTTCTTTCTTTCTTCTAACGCGTTTATGTCTTCTTTTTCTTTTCCTTATTGGTTAACTTTCTTAGAACGACTCTGTTTCGTTAATTTTTTTGATGACTTTTTCTTTCTTTCTTTCTTTCTTTCTTTCTTTCTTTCTTTCTTTCTTTCTTTCTTTCTTTCTTTCTTAGAGTGACCGTCTTCCTTCCCGTCTTTCTTTTTTTTGATAGCCCGTCTTTTACATATCCGTTCGTTCGTTCGTTCGTTCGTTCCTTCCTTCCTTCCTTCCTTCCTTCCTTCCTTCCTTCCTTTCTTTATTATTTCTTAGAAATTGTGCTTCCTTTTTCTATCCTTCTTTCCTGCCTTTTTTCTGCCACTTTTTTGGTTTTCTCTACTTTTATTTTTGAGTTAACCTTTCGATATCTTTCGCACTTCGTTGCTTCGATACTACAATAAACAGAAGCTTTCAGTTTTTTTCCACCGTTAATAAAAACATGAACTCAAACCTCTTCTTTTTTTACTCCTTTCTCTCTTCTCAGGCCTTTTTATACGAATTTGCAATGTATATTTGCTTATTTTTGCTTAAGGGATATTTAGTTACTTATCTTAATGCTCAGAACCTTTTTTTTAAAGAATGTTTGAATTTACGAAGGTTGGGAGCATAAGATTTCAAATTAACAAAAAATAAGTTGGGGGATGAATAACATGCATACTTCACCACTTATGGAGGCCAATCGATTATATGATAAACATTAATACTTTCAAACATTATCATTATCTTGCATCTAGTAAAAATGAATCAGGAGATATAATCGATGTATATTCAATATAAATCACCTTGTCATGGGGCAAACAAGTTAGAATCGGATTCCATTAATATTGCAGTGAGCTTGATCCTCCAAAATTCCAAAATTAAGAAACTCTTAATTAATTTTATTAAATATAACTATGGATTAAATAGTAGACCAAACTGGGCTCTTCAGCCTTGTTTGAGAGCCAGTCTGTGAGAAAGAAAGCACTTAATTCAAAACCGGTTGGTGAGCAATTCCATCCAACGGAAACTAACTTGCTACGAAAACCGCAGCAGTAAAATCCAGTGTATTGAGGCTGTGGCCACATACTCTACAGTTGAGGGACGTGAGTTAGTGAATAATAGCAAGTCATCATCATCATCATCTTCGTCATCACCATCATCAGTAAAATTTCTTAAATACGCCTGTAATGCATAAAGTCACCGCCCCAACACACTCGTTTTTATTGCTGCTTTTTTACGTGGAGTGGAAATGCTAGTCCTATGCTTCATAGTGATTTTCTAAGCATAGCTTAGATGTGGCACAAGGCCGAAAGTAAGGGTCACCCAGTGAGGATCGAACTCACTACTCAATTGTAATGATTCTAGCGAGACAAGCTTGATAACCATTACACCACCACGAGGTGCCCAAGTCCGTAATGACAATATATAGTCAATGATCATCCCGATATTATATATACTCACGACATACTTATGGCATGGTCAATGGAGAATCATGATAGAATCAATGTGTATTCAATATGCTATGATATTTTAATTACTACCATATATATCCGTGCTTATGTATTTTCTCTTTAAAAAAACTTGTATAAAATGTCCATCTTTCTTTCGCGAAAATAACTGAGTGATGTTTAGATTATTCTCTTAGACGATTATTTGGAGAATGGCAGCTCTGCTTACTGTCGCAACACCAACAATTTCTGGTCAGTGGTTAGGAAAGCTAATACAGGAAGCTAATAGGAAAGCTACCTACCTACCTACCTACCTACCTACCTACCTACCTACCTACCTAATAAACAATAATAATAATAATGGGTGCTCGTTTCTGTGTACAGCCGCCTGCTCAGGTCGCTAATTAACCCCTGTGGCAGTAGCTCACAGAACTAACATGTGGTTTATATTGAAACTGTGTTGCGTATATCTTACTGAGGGTTTCTATGGAAAAAAATGGATAAATTGGTGCGATTAGTATTTTAACAAGTCTAGTACGCTCACGCCCTCAGTCACAATGACTTTTAGCATCGTACTAGCACAACAGTTGATGGCTTACAAATTTTAGTCATAACTTGGTATAGTTTTCACGCATTACTTCCGCGTTAGAATCATCTGACTAAACTGATATTATCAAGATATAAGCGCTTTGACAAACCAACCATGGTAAAGATTAGAACTCGGCTTTCGTTGTCATATATATATATATATATATATATATATATGTGTGTGTGTGTGTGTGTGTGTGTGTGTGTGATGTAAAGAGTACTCTGTTATTTTGCCATATATCTTGAAAAAGTCACTAGCAAGCTACAAACTATCTTTGATGTGAAATATTATCTTCATAAACTGAAACAATATCCTCATAAACTATGCTTATCTCTTCCACTTACGCTATTCTGTAAGCCTCTACCTTGAGTGTTTCATGAGCATTTTGATGGTGCAATAAGTAATAAACATTCTATAGAACTTAACTGTGTAGGAGTTGAACAATAGGTCGGAAAAATCTTGTTGTTACTTGATATGCCCTACAGGACAAAGAAGAAAACCTGCACTGCACAAAATATAGAAGAAACAGAAATATTATGCCTGAAGTAAAATCAGCACCTACCAAATTGAACAAGAACAAAGTAGCAGGACCAGATGGAATTGGCAGCATTAGATGATTTTGTCACTGACAAAATTGCAGATATAATAAATAAAATACACGACAGCAGTGATATACATGAATATCTCAGTAAATCTTTTTTTATAGATCTGCCTAAGAAACGGATGTGCGTTGTGGTACAGTGGATATCGGCTCGGAACGAGAAACCGGGTGAGCCGAGTTCGAATTCCAGCTGAATCAATTGTATTCATTTACGCGCAATTACCCTTCCAGTTATGGGTTAAATAACAAGACAGATTGGGTTCTATAGCCTTGGTCGGCAACCAGTCTACCGCTGAAAGCAATGGCAACCTACTGCGGGATAATCTTCTGCCCAGTCAGTCA
The DNA here is from genome assembly GCA_037127315.1 of Ascarosepion bandense. Taxonomy (NCBI): domain Eukaryota; kingdom Metazoa; phylum Mollusca; class Cephalopoda; order Sepiida; family Sepiidae; genus Ascarosepion; species Ascarosepion bandense. The sequence goes on from JBBBDQ010000395.1 coordinate 556,132, forward strand.
TGTCTCTTTCGAGACATGATCGCCCAAGAGTGTATTACGTATGGCACTTAACTGACTAAGAAACCAGGTATAAACGAATATGAACTCTATCGGATATTTAAACCACACAACAAAACTTATCAACCCAATTCTGATAAAATACAGCGAGCAGCAGGAATAGTAAAAGAACTATGCACTTTCCTTGAAGTCACTTGAACAAAGAATACGATACGTATACTCAAAATGATAGCAGAAAAAGAATTGCAAATGCAAAATGTATATCTATGTTTTATAGATTTTGAGAAATGGATTGTTAAAGTAAACCGCCTGCTTACGGATAGAAAATTAATTCAGTCATTGTTAGAGTTATCTGTAATCTTGATGTACTCGGGAAAGACACTAGAGTGCTGTGGAGTTGTTTTCACACTGAAAGTTATAATCGTGCTATGTTGGTTGCTAATCGATTTAATGCACCCAAAATGTTAGGAACTTGGTAATCTTCCACTGTAAGCTGAACTCTTAATATTCGGCTAATTGCCGACTGATATCAACTGACTAGCAGTTCTGTTGAACTCCAATAGAACTCTAAATAACTCTCTAGAACTTCTAAAAACTCCTATGAACTTCCCAAGAACTTTTCGAGTTAATTTCCTGTTAACTCTTATTAATATAGGAGGGAGAGTCCTTTATCTGAGGAATAGGTATGTTTCACCATAACATAAAGTAAGCAAGAAACTGTACATAAGGACAGGAAACAAGTTCAGCAGATATGCAAATATAAAAGGGGTGTAAGACAAGGATGTATCTTCTCACCGGATCTATTCAACCTATACAGTGATAAAATTCTGAGATCTCTAGATGTCCTGCCAGTATTTGTCATTGGCGGTTGCAATCAAAACAATATAAGATATGCAGATGATACAATACTGATAGCTGGTATAGAAAGGAAACCTCATACAGGAAGCATTTTTCTGGGATGGACGGGTCTTACTAACATTGTTTATTATTTTAGTTTAAAAAATTTTAAAAATTTGTTGTATTTTTAGTTTGTTTTTTGGGTTCATCTCCCTCCCATCATTTTGTCTTTCATTAAATGTTTTAAATTATATTGTATATAAATACATATTTATTGTCATGAGTTTTTCCTTCTTTTTTAGGTGTCCCTTGTAAGTTTGTGGTATTGTGGTGTATGAAGGATTGGGAGGTGATGGATGGGTTCTTGTGGTGAATGTGTAAATTGTAATGTGTGATTGGGTCGTGATAGTGTTCAGCTAGGTATAGGATAGTTAAGTGAGTACAACCCTCTACCCCTCCCCTTTTCGGCTTTGTGCCATAATTTGTATTTTTATACAAATAAATATTGAGAAAGGGCTACATAGAAACTACAAGAAATCTGCATGGTAATCAGTAAAAAGAGGAATCCAAAATGCCAACTACAGGCCGGGGATAATAAAATCAAGCAAGTACAGAAATTCAAATACCTAGGAAGTATTCAAACAGAGAACGGGAAGTGTGACACTGAGATCCGAAGGCGCAAGGCAAAGGATGCATTCCAGAAGCTGGGTAGAGTATTCAGTGACAAGAAAATTTTGTTGGAATCAAAGAAGAGAGTACAAGATTGAAATGTGATGTCTGTCCTTCAGTATGGCAGTGAATGCTGGAAAATCTCATCAAATATGAAGGAAAGATTTGAAGCAACCGAAATGTAGTTCTATAGAAGGATGCTGAGGATATCATGGACATAACATGTGAACAACGAGATGGTTTGGAGAGGAATGAAACGAAAAGGAAAATGATACTTAACATCATGAAAGTTCTTTGAACAATTAATGAGGAAGGAGACCTGGAGAATCTGATACTCACGGGACAGATAAAAGGAAGGAGATACAGGGAAAGCAACGCTTAACAAACTTGATGGACGTGTGTAATGGATGGGGGAGCAGCGTTTGGGAGGGGTAACAAGAGAAGGAGTATTAAGTGCTACAAGGGATATGGAGACGTGAAGTACCATGATCGCCTACGTCCTGAAAGGCCACGACACATAGAAGAAGAAGACATGTTAGCAAAGACGAGGTTTGGGAGAGGATGGGAACAAAATGAAACTTATATTTAACATCTGGAAAAGACATAAGATATGCAGAAGGCACAGTGTCGATAGCAGCACAGAAAGTAAACTATACAATCACTGACATCTCATTTTAACAGATATATTTACCAAAATTACACGAAAAATATCTTGAAATATTGTTGGCAGAACAGGAATTAGGCACGATAAGAAAAATGCTCAGTATTAATTAATACTGAGCATCAGGAAGAGACAACTGAAGTTCCTGGGACACGCAGTGAGGTAGGAGAGCTTGGAGAACCTGATACTGACTGGCCAGATAGAAGGAAAGAGACACAGAGGAAGGCAGTGGATAACATATTTACAGGGCCTGATCAGGTGGATGACAGAACGGGGGTTGCCACGAATAACAGGAGCAAACATACTAAGAGCCACAAGGGATAGGGAGACGTGGAGAAACATGATCGCCTACGTCCTGAAGGGACGGGGCACATAGAAGAAGAAGAAGAAGAAGAAGAAGAAGAAGAAGAAGAAGAAGAAGAATGCAATCTATACTAAAAGCTACAAAAGACAAGATGTCGTAGAGAGCCTCGTTTGCATATGATCTTCTTCTATGTGCCGTGTGCCTTTCGGACGTAGGCGATAATGGCCTTCCACATCTCCCTATTTTTGTCGCTCTTAATACCCCTTCTCCTGTTATCCCACTCAATCCCCGCTAAACCACCCATCTGCTCAAGTCCATCAAGTATGTCATGGGTTGTATTCTCTTGTCTCTATTCCTTTATATTCGGTCCGTGAGCAGCGGTTTTTTCGTCCTTATTCAGTCGGCCAGTTAAGTTCCATACATGATACACGCTTGATCGAAAGATTGACTGGGCAGAAGGTTATCCCGCAGTAGGTTGCTATTACTTTCTGCGGTAGACCGGATGTCAGCCAAGGCTATAGAACCCAATCTGTATCCGTATGGCATTCACCCTGATTGGGTTGAGTCGGCTTCTTCCCAAGCGATGAAAAAAGATTCATTGGGATTTATTTAAGGACATGGTCCTAAGTCCTACCCTTGATTAGTTGCCAGCCAAGGGTATAGAACCCAATATGTCCAGTTATTTTACCTATAACTGGAAGGAAGGGACGGATACCTTTCCCAAGGGTATTTGCGCGTAAGTGAATGCAGGGCATTCAAATGGAATTCGAACTCGGCTCCCCGATTTCTCTTTCTTAGCCGATATTTACTGCAGCACAACGCACATCCGTCAATAAACGCTTACAACACCTTGTATTCCCAAGCAGTCACCCACCTAAGTACTTACCAGGCTCAACATTGCTTAACTTCGGTGATCAAATGAGAACCGGTGTATTCAACGCGAGATGATCGTAAGCTAAGCCAATCTGCCCTGTTATTTAACCCATAACCGGAGGAAAGAGGCGGATTAATACCTTTCCCAAGAGTATTTGCGCGTAAATGAATGCAAGGAATTCAAATAAAATTAAAACTCGGCTCCCTGATTTCTCGTTCCGAGAACCGATATCCACTGCATCACAATGTACATCCTTCTTCTATGTGTCCTGTCCCTTCAGGACGTGGGCGATCATGGTTCTCCACGTCTCCCTATCCCTTGTGGCTCTTAGTATGTTTGCTCCTGTTACATCTCGCAACCAACGTTCCCTCATCCACCTGATCAGGCCCTGCAAATATGTTATCCGCTGCCTTTTTCCTTCTGTCTGGCCTGTCAGTATCAGGTTCTCCAAGCTCTCCTTCCTTATTGCATGTCCCAGGAACTTCAGTTGTCAATTTCTGATGCTCAGTATTAATTTACTTTTTGTTGTCATTCTTTCCAACACTTCATCGTTGCTTGCTGCGTCCACTATACCGCAGCACAAAAACATCAACAGTCTTTTCCTGATGTTGAGTATCAATGTCTTTCTTGAGTCCATCCTCTTCAAAATCTCGTCGTCGTTGCTCGCGTGTTCCATCCATGGTATCCTCAGCATCCTCAGCATTTTAAAACTATTTTAAAATAGTAGATATAGGTCCGGTTTACGTTAGACTAATATATATATATATATTGAATAATATAGACAAGTTTTGTCTATTAATTTTGTGTAGGATCCGTTCATACCGTCTGATATACTTGATGGTGATGTCGTTGAAAGACAACAAAAAATCACAGTATTTATTGAATTTTTTATCAGGTCTAAGCTTTCGGCTCACATAAGCCATTATCAAAGAGTAAATATTAACACACAGTAAACATAGAACATTTAAGCTATTAACAATAAAGAGAATTGAATTGAAAATATAAGTCCATCCCTACCGTGGCGGATGGCCGAAGACAGTGACAAAATAGTGGTGTTGTGGTCCCTGGTCTGATTACAGACATTTGAGTACGTTATTGGAAATATCGAAATTTATTGTATTCAAACCAGGTTTAAATTGTTTAATGTAGAGTGCTTCGAGAATTTTTAGTTTCTGCTTATTATTTTCTTGTTTGAGTATGTACGTGTTATCAACAAGCGTTTTTCTCAGAAGTGTGCGTTGATAACCGTGTTGTTCTAAATGACGGAATATATTTGAATTTTTATTTAAGTGCAACGTCAGACGCCGTGAGAGCGAATTTGTTGTGTGGCCGATGTAGATATTATTGAGGGTGTTAGAGATACATTCTCTAAATGGACATATGAATTTATATACTACATTGGTTTTTTGCAAATCACTAACGGTGGGGGAAGAGTCGTTGCGGACAAATGAATTAGATGTAGTGGATTTAGTGTAATATATAATAAACTTAATTCTTTTGTTAGAGTCTGTCGGAGAAATATTAGTATTTATGAGTTTTTTTAGGATGTTTTCATCTAGTTGGTAGTTGGAGTGCATCTGGCTACGGTATAAGAGAGTGATATGTTTAGGATTAGTTGGGTTAGTATCATGTGTTGTTGTGTCCATGTTAAGCTTTTTAAGAAAATAATGTATTTGTTCATCAACTATGTAGTTGGGAAAATTATTATTGATGAGTGTCTGTTTTATGTTTTTTAGTTCACTGTGGAAGATCTGATTTGTAGATGAATTGACTTTTGCACGATATAATAGATTTTTTATAATGGCTATTTTGTAATAGTGGGGGCATTCACTAATATAATTGAGTGTGGAGGGATTTTTTATTAGTGGGTTTTTGATACGGTGAGATAGTAAATTTATTGTTGTCAGTGTTAATTAATATATCAAGAAAAGGAAATTTGTTATATTTGCTAAGTTCATAAGTAAATTTTAAAACTGAGTTATTTTGAAACTGTTTTTGAAGTTGTAAGATTTCATCAGTATTTTTAATTGATAGTAGGATATCATCAACATATCGTAGATATATTGATGGTTTTGTAAATTTGGAAAAGGTAGTATTTTCAAGGTTAGACATGTAGAAATTACTAAAAGTCGGACCAAGCACTGAACCCATGGAGACTCCGTCACGTTGTATATATATAGTGTTGTTTGGATCAACAAAAGGCACTTCAGTAGTACAAGCTAGTAGAATTTTTCTTAGGATGTTGGGATTAATTTTGAGTGGGGGTAATGAAGGATTACTGTAAACATTTCTTATAATTATATCAATAGTTTCACTGACGGGTACATTAGTAAAAAGGTTTTCCACATCAAGTGAAGCTATGATTTCATTATTAGGTTTTTCACTCTTGAGGATTATTCAATGAAACCTGCATTAATGAAAAAATGCTGCCAAAACACACACACACAATATATATATATATATATATATATATAGATTCGTGTAAAATCTTCTGTACAATAAAGACGGAAGCTGATGATGGTTCGCCTGAAATATGTTTATACACCTGATTTACCATAAAATAACGTGCCTGCCTTAATTTTCTCTTATATTTACTCTATATGTATTTATATACATATATATTTAGAGCTCTCTTAGAGAGTTATCCTACCACTTTATGTACAAGATACTCCTTTGGATTCTTCTATATCTACACCGCCTGCTTATATATATATATATATATATATATATATATATATATATATATTTGTAAACGAGTTATTACGTGATCTAGGTTTTTACCATGTGCTGTCTTCATGTGATTTGCAATAACTGATGTTACTGGTTTATTTATTTATTTTTTTAAGAACGCTCATGTAAAGGTGATATTTTGAACGCTCACGTAACGGAGGTTTTTTGGAACGCGCAATTTTTAAAATTACAAGAAATTATAACAGTTCATCCATGGTTGTATGAACCTAATAATTATTTTTTAGTATGGTTGCACTTAGTCATAATTTCTGCAGATTAAAGTTTGCTGGAAAGCATAGAGCCGGAAGAGAGTTTCATAAGCCAAAAGTGTGAGAGAATAAACTGCTAGCATAGAACTTACGGTTACATCTATCTAATTCAACTGCAAATTAGTTGTACTCCGTCGTTAGTCTAGTTTTGTACTATGCTTTGATTCATAAAGTCTAAGTACTATGACAAAGAGTTCATTCTAACAGTTGAAATTATTTATACAAAATGCACTCATGGGGAAATGTTACGACGGTGGGAAAATAACTGAAACTGACATATCACATCAGGACCAATAATATTGCTGATTTTATTGTAGATCTTACAAGTAGCTCAAGGTTAATAGCGGGGCACCGGACCATATGTGGTAGTAATATTTTAAGCATGAACGAATAGTAGACTTACAGATATATAAGATAGATTCAGGGGAGAAAACTCTCTAGCACGACACAGTAAACAAACGTTTGACATAAAAGAATCCAGAATGGCATCAAAATTCACGAAATTTTTTCATTCTTTCATAGTTTAATTATATAGTGCTCAATATAATTTATAACGTATACAAGTGTAGCTAGAAAAACGCACGTGTTGATATCATATCGAGGGTCACGAAGCACAGCTCGGGTCCTCCAATTGTCCAGGGTTAGTAGGCACTGGCCTTAAACCCTTAACCTGAAGATAGCGAGTGTCAAAAGCACTGCTCGGGAACCACAATCAGGCTTGATTCGCACCTCTTGGTCGGAAGTGTCGGTGGCAATACGTAGTTCAGCTTTAGCAACTCTACTTCAGTTTTGGTCTAATACGACTCTTGTAGAGACAGGTCATTTATTAGGAGCTGGGTAAACAGCAGAAAAAGTACCAAAACTCTTGTTCCGGTGAATTTATATTTCCATTAGTCTACTGTACGAACAAGTACCTAAACCTTCGAATCCCTCTGAACCAAAAAAAAAAAAACAAAAAACAAAAAAAAAAAACACCTAACTCATAATCCTAGGTGGAGTAGTGAAATAAAGAAAAAACTTCTCACGAAAAATTTTGTTCTGGCTACGTCTAACGATAAAGTTATTGCTAAGTTGTTTTTTTTATTTCAAACTGTGAACAGCATTGGCGCCAAAAACACAATAATCTTATATTATTTTTTATCTTTTTAGGCATCCGTAGTTTAAAATTATAGACGTTAATTTTTAGCAGAGGTGCGTTGTGGTGCAGTGGATATTCGCTCGAAATGAGAAATCGGAGAGCCAAGTTCGAATTCCAGTTGAATTCATTGCTACCTTTATAAGCAAATATCATCGGAAAATGTATTAATCCGTATCTTTCCTCTCCTTCTATGGGTTAAATAGCAGAACAGATTGGGCTGTAAGCGTGTATGACTAATAAATTAGCGGCTGACTTTTTCTTGGATACTGGCAGTTGTCATTTAATCTTCCATGAAAGTCAGTACCTACTACTGAGGTAGAACTTCAAATAAAATAAAGAAAAGATTTGAATGTTAATGGGCAGTAACACTTCACTTTAATTTCTATTCTGTTGGCTTCTATGTTGTAGGGTGTTTTTTTTATCTACTTCAAGTTAGTTCTCAGCTCTCAGAACACAAATCAAGAGTTTTGAAAAAACGGAGAGAAAGCAAAAGTAAATAAAGCCTTTTATTTTTCCTGTCCATTTTTTATTTTGTTTTTAAAAGTACAGAAAGACCAATCCGTACTCGCACTAAAACAACCTCCATTTTCTCCCGTCGGGTGAATAAAATAGATCCACCAGTGTATAGTATCACTTGTTTGTGGCTTAGTTGGTGTCGATAAACTGAAAGGGGAATAGATTATAGCCCAGTGATTATAACACTGAAAGTGATTTAAGAGGATGTCTAAATTTAGTTGGTAATCAGTCTAGAAAAAAAGAAAAGAAAAAGAGGGGTGCCGGTATAGTAAGTGGCCTAACTTTTGAATGTGGTCTACAAAATTCTGTCACTGGTATAGTATGTAGCCTACTTTAATAAGCGCATTATAAAAAATTATTATAACTGCCTGGTAGTGGTTAGGGTTAGGGTTACGGAACATAATTAGTTTTAATACATAGCCGAATACGTATATCTATGAATATACCCCTGCTGAGGTAGGACACATTCAAACCAGGTAGGCCACAAGCTATACCGAAATCGAAGAGGTAGGCCGCATACTATACCGACACCAAAAAAGGTCAACTTTGAATCCTGAGACATTTACAAGCATCTCTACGCGTAAAAATCATAGCAGCAACGGCTAGCGTGATGAACCCGTGGTCCTGTATTCAACTGGGAATATATACAAGGTTTATATACATAAGATATTTAGCTGTTAGACTTTCAAAAAATATGAATATTAGCATTCAGAATATGCAATTGCCACCGAAAAATGAAAAACGGAAAAATGTCTGTTTTTTTTTTATCATTTCATCCCAAGCAAGGCATTCCACTGCCACTATTGCGCAGAGGGTTACATAGGGGAAGGTGCTGAGAGTGTGATTAGATATAGGAAATGTCAGAAGGAGGGTGATAGACGGGTAAGGAGGTACATAGGAAGAGTGTTTGAGAGAATGGGTGCGAGTTAGTGTGTTAGGAGGTGTCTATTGACCTTACATTTAAACTCCTGGAGATTGTAGCTATCGGGGAAGCAAGTATGTGGAAGGGAATTCCACAGGCGAAAAGTGTGAGAAAAGAAGCTGTTGGAGTAGAAATTGCGGTTACATTTTATCGGTTTCACTGTAAAAGTGTGGGACCTAGTTGTTAATCTAGAATCTCGTGCAAATTCGTACCCAGGGGGCACCAGTAATCTAAGTTCATCAGAGAATGCCAGATATTCATATCATAAACAGGAGCAGCACAAGAATCTAAAGTCTTCCAAAATAATAAATATGTAAATAAATCAAAATCAGTTATACCGTAGTCTTGACTCTACTTACCGCGTTACAATACGAGCAGTATGGCCTGCAATGAAGAATCAACAGTTAATATGTCTCAAGTGTTTTCCATTGTTTTATCGCAGCTAGCATGGATGTGCGTTGTAGTGCAGTGGATATCGGCTCGGAACGAGAAATCGGAGAGCCGAGTTCGAAGTCCAGTTGAATTCCTTGTGTTCACTTACGCGCAAATATCCTTGGGAAGGGTATTAATCCGTCTCTTACCTCCAGTTATGGGTTAAATAATAGGACAGATTGGGTTCTATAGCCTTGACAGGCAATCAGTCTACCGCAAAAAGTAATGGCAACTTACTGCGGGATAATCTTCGCCTAAGTGTGTATCATGTATGGCACGTGACTGACTGATTGCAGCTGGCGCAGAGAGCAAATTTTGCATGCTGTGTTTTCAATTCTTGATCTTATATTCAATTCACTTTTGAAAAAGCCATGAATTCATCTTTCTACAGTTATGTGTTATACAGCATGGCTGACCGAGCTCTTTTGCTATGAATTGGTAACCAATCACGGAGAAGAAAAATTCTGAATTCACAAGAATACTGAAGAGAGATGGGTACTAAGACGCACAACTTGCGGCTCTAATGGTTTATAGGAGACGTGATGTTTTACTTAACCTATACAACGAGGCACTTCTGAGAGAGAAGTCCTACCAGGATTCATTATTGGCAGTCACAATCTTAGCAACGTAATATATGCAGCTGTCACAATATTGATAGCGGACACACAAAAAAAAAAACTGTAAGAAATCTTACAGGAGATAGTGAAGGCAAGCGAGATGAAATTATTAAACATCAACTGAAAGAAGACAGAATGCATGATTGTTAGAAAAAAGATGAGTCCAAAGTGCAAATTATAAATCGGAGATACCAAAATCAGACAAGTACGACGATTTAAATATCTGGCGCGTGTTTTAACAGAGAACGGAAGATGCGGCACCGAAATCCGAAGACGCATTAGGATAGGCCAAAAATTGCATTCCAAACGCCAAGCAATGTATTAAATAATAGAAAAACTTCGTTGGAAATAAAAAAAGAAATGTTGGTTGGTTGTTTTATTTTTATAGCAAATCACTCTCGGCGGGTATTTTATTGCCAACTAAACTTTATTTATTGTTGGTAATACCTTTTTCTTTCAACAGTGTCTTGTTGTTTATATAAGTTTTTGTGTCTAGTAATACATTTTTCTTTTCGAGTATCAAGATTCATTGGGACTAGTTTTTTTGTTTTTTTTAGAGCAGGGTCCCCAAGTCCTAACCTTGTTATTCAACCCATAATTGGAGGGAAGGGACGGGTTAATACCTTTCCCAAGGGTACCAGTGCTTAAGTGAATGCAGGGTATTCAACTGGAATTCGAACTAGGCTCACCGATTTCTCTTTCCGAGCCGATATCCACTGCACTACAACGCATATCCGTCAACATACGCTTACAGCACCTGGTATTCCCAAGCGGTCACCCATCTAAGTACAGACCAGGCTCAACGTTGCTTAACTTCCGTGATCGAGCGAGAACCGATGTATTGAACGTGATAGGCCGTAAGCCAAAAAGAATTGTACTGAACGGTTACGTGATGTCTGTTCTCTTTTATAACAGTGAATGCTGAACGATCTCCTCATAGATGTAGTAGAGACTTGAAGCAATAGAAATGTGATTCTACTGGAGGATGCTGAGGATATCATGAACAGAATATGTAAGCAACAACGAAGTTTTACAGAAAATAGAAACAAAAAGGAAACATGTTTAACATCAGTAAGAGACAAATGAAATTTCTATGGCACCTAATGAGGAAAAAGGGCTCGAAAAATCTGATACTCAGAGGACAGATTGTAGGCAAGAGAGACAACGGAAAACAACGCATAACATACTTAGTGAGTAAATGGATCGCGGAACAGGGTTTAGAAGAAATAACAGAGACACAGTTTATTAAACACTACAAAGGACAGCAAATTGTGAAAAGCCATGATCGCCTACCTTCCTGAGGGGACACGTCACATAAAGAAGAAGAAGAAGAAGAAGAAGAAGAAGAAGAAGAAATGAAGAAGAAGAAGAAGAAGAAGAAGAGGTTGAAGAAGAAAAAGAAGAAGAAGAGGTTCAAGAAGAGGAAGAAGAAGAAGAGGTTGAAGAAGAAGAAGAAGAAGAAAAAGAGGTTGAAGAAGAAGAAGAAGAAGAAGAAGAGGTTGAAGAAGAAGAGGAGGTTGAAGAAGAAGAAGAAGAAGAAGACATGATATATAAAGCATTACTGAAAATTATTTTAAAAATTGTTCTTCCAGTGTCGTTCTTATTTTAGTCATCCTGCTTTTTATTTATTTATTTATTTTTGTTTTAATCGTATCACCCCGGGCAAGGCGGTAATGCCACTGATGTGCAGGGGGATACATAAGAGTAAAAAGATTAAGTAGAAGAGAGTGAAGAGAAAGATGAGCCAGTTGGAAAGGAGCAAGAGAAGGATGGGAATACAGGTGTGATGTTCCAAATTATTATTTTGCAATTCATCAGTGGATCCGGAGATGGCATCTCAACCCATGTCTAGACGCGCAAAACCAAAGAGAAGTGCAAACACTGTAAGTCAATTACTAAGCAAAGGACTACACTTTTGCTGTAAATCTTCAATTGGAGTAGATAGACTAAACTATCGCCCGGTTCACACTCCAACTACATCTATTGAACAGGTGAAGAGGTTCATCCCTTGTTCCCTGCTTAGGATATGGTTTCCGCCTTTCACTTTTCCAATCTTTTCACTCTTTTATTTATTTATTTTTTAATTTTTTTTCAATTGGAGTAGATAGACTAAACTATCGCCCGGTTCACAGTTCACCCACGTCTATTGAACAGGTGAAGAGGCTCATCCCTTGTTCCCTGCTTAGGATGTGGTTTCCGGCTTTCTGTTTTCCAATCTTTTTACTCTTGCGTAGCCCCCTGCGCTTCAGTGGCGTTACCGCCTTGCTCGGGGTGATATGATTAAAACAAAAAATTCTACCACAGCTTAATAAGGATACCTTAGCAAGGGACTTAAAATCTTTTATTAGAATAATAAGGTTAAAATCCCACTAGATGGCCAATAAGCACACACCTTCAATACTAGAACTAATATACTAGGTAAGAACTCTACATTCACCTCATAAAACAGAGACACTACTATACAAAAATGTCAAAGTTGGAATGACACCGCTTTTATCTTTGAGAAGAACGTTCATTATGCAGTGGTCTTGTAGACAATGACAAACCAATGCGATCGCTAGGCAGCATAGCCCTCACCCTCCTTTTGTCAAATCTTACAACAGAGGAATAATAATTTTTATTGAATTTTTGAACTATTTCTTTGGTCGACTTCAAGGTCTTTTACGATTTACAATCTCTCTGTGCAACAGCAAAGTTATTCGATGCAGATAACGTGGCCAATTATTCGGACTTGTGCTTTCATAAACATTGATTGATAGATCGAGCTGATTGAGTCAGGACGGTCCAAAATTTCAACACCAGTGATGCAATCCTGCAGGATGATTCCTGGTATAAGGCAATTAATCCACATCTAGAATTTTTTTTTTCCAGTTTCTTGGTGTGCTGCGTTATGAGCTCCACGCTGTTCCTCCCCACCACCAGAAAACTTAATTAATAATGTTAATAATGACGTATGTTGTGTTCATTTTCGTGGATAAAATAGTTGGGTATTGGTGACCTGTAGCTCGGTCGATGTCCGAGTGAAGGTGAAAAAAAAAAATTAGAAGTTATCACAATCATTGTCAAACCAGGCGCAACGTAATCTTCTTAATTTCCACTTACTTTATTTGGAGTTGCACAGTAACTAAACATTTATATAAATAGCTACACATTTAGATCGGTCATTTTTGCTGCGATGAATTTCTTTGATGAGAACGTGTTTCTTTTCATAAAACTAAGCTTTGCCAATGTTTTCCCAGCGATCCCAAGATCCTCACAGGAGTCATTTTCTAAATTCTCAAAGAGTGATTCTTTTGCAACCGTTTCAGAAAAGGCTAATTTACCTGGCACGCGAAGGCAGCAACTGTCTTCAGCGGGAAAAATTTGCACGGCGTCAAACATCTGTAAACAGAGTATTCTCCACGGACTGAACCTTCAAATGGAAGACACGTTCTGCTTTTGTAAAAAAAGGGAAAAGGTGAATGCATTCCAATTCAGTATTATTGGGCTGGTACTTACCATTTTTTTTAACCATTACGCAGAAAATTAATGTCGATTTCATATATATATATATATATATGTGTGTGTGTATATATATATATATATATATATATATATATATATATATATTACGGTGTTGCCAGTCTTATGATGATGTTTTAATGCTGAAAATATAACTTAGCCGTAGTGAATAATATCAGGTTTTAATATTTCTGATCATCCATACTTCAGCAGTCCCATGAGACGCTTGTAAATTGAAATATGTTTGCCTATATGCGTAAGGGAAGCTGACTCAATATCCACTTGAGCGTTGAGATGGGTTGCCAGGTAAAAAATACGCGCTGTATAAATGTATTTTTCATTAATTTTAACTATTTTTTTTTCAAAATCGAGTTAAGTAGTCATTAAATTAACTAATTTTCG
>JBBBDQ010000395.1:572500-612500 GCA_037127315.1 Ascarosepion bandense
TAATGTGAATTGTGTATTATATATAATAATAGATTATAGGGATTTTAGTCTTCCCATGCATTGGGTGCTGGACAGAAATTTAGTATTATAGACTAATATTTGCTTTATGTTAATAGTTGTATTTTTTTCGTTATGTGCTCGTCGATATGAGCATGAACCGCACTGAATTTCTTCATGTAACAAATTAACATACAAGCGCATGTGTGGCTGATTTAAGAATTTTTTTGATTGTTAATATTAGATACCAATCTCCCAGAGGACATGAGTATTCATAAATAACATTATTTTTACATAAAAGAGATCCTTGAAGTTCCGGGCTGTTGGTGAGAAATAAATGAGAAATTTTTTTAACTTTTTGCTGGCAGCAAACCGCTTGCATACGGGCAGGTAATGAATTGAGTAGATATACAAAGATAGAAAGAGGCGTAAAACAGGGATGTGTCTTTTCACCGGATCTGTTCAACTTGTACAGCGAGAATATTTTGAGGAGCCTAAAAGGTATGCCTGGATTCGTAATTGGAGGCCACAATTTAAACAGCCTAAGGTACGCAGATTATACAGTGCTGATAGCAGACACATAAAGGAAACTACAAGACCTCGTACAGAAGGTAGCAGAAGAAAGTAACAAGAAAGGATTAGAAATAAACTGCACGAAAACCGAATGCATGGTCATCAGTAAAAAGGGCAGCCCAAAATGCCAAATACAGGTCGAAGATACCAGAATCAAGCAGGTACAAAAATTTAAATAGCTGGGAAGCGTTATAACAGAAGACGGAAAGTGTGACACAGAGATCCAAAGGCGAATTGGCATGGCGAAGGAAGCACTCCAGAAGTTGAATAAGGTATTAAGAAACAGGACAATTTCGCTAGAAACTAGGAAGAGAGTACTGGATTGCTATGTGCTGTCCGTCCTTCAATATGGCAGTGAATTCTGGACAATACCATCAAAGATGAAGTAAAAACTTGAAGCAACTGAAATGTGGTTCTACAGAAGGATGCTGTGAATATCATGGATCGAGCATGTGAGCAATGATGAGGTTTTGGAAATGCTGGAAACAAAAAGGAAATGAATACTGAGCATCAGGAAGAGACAGCTGAAGTTCCTGGGACACGCAATGAGGAAGGAGGGCTTGGAAAATCTGATACTAACAGGCCAGATAGAGGGAAAAGAGACAGGGGAAAGCAACCGATAACATATTTGAAGGACTTAATCAGGTGGATGACGGAACGAGGATTGCATGGTGTAACAGGAGAAGGCGTGCTCAGAGCCACCAGGGATAGGGAAATGTGGAAGGCCATGATCGCCTACGTCCTGAAGGGACAAGGCACATAGAAGAAGAAGAATTGTCAATGGTAAATATAAAGAGTTTGTTAGGATCGATAAGGGTTATATACCGGTAAATTAAATTTAAATGGCTTTTTCATTTTGTTTATAATTCAGATGCATCTGGTGAACATATCGATCAACACATCAAGCAAAATACAACTGTTAGCATGAGTTACGTTTCTTTAATTATTATTTTTTATTTATCTATCTGCCGGATGGGCGTTGTAATGCAGTCGATATCGGCTCGAAACGCGAAGGTTCGAACTTAGGTGAATTCGTTGCATTCACTTACCCTCAAATATCTTTGAATAAGGTATTATTAATCCGCCGCCTCTCCCTCCAGTTATGAGTTAAATAGCAAGACATATCTTTGGGCAAGGTATTATTAATCCGCCGCTTCTCTCTTCAGTTATGAGTTAAATAGCAAAACAGATTGGGTTCTTCAGCCTTTGTTTTTAATCAGTCTACCACATATAAAAAATACTGGCAACATACTACGGGAAAATTTTATGCTCAATCAATCATATTTCTTTCGAGTCATGATCGCCCACGCGTGTATCACGTATGACACTTCTAGATCTATCTATCTATCTATCTATCTATCTATCTATCTATCTATCTATCTATCTATCTATCTATCTGTCTATGTCTCAGTCTCCTCATATCTATCTATCTATCTATCTATCTATCTATCTATCTATCTATCTATCTATCTATCTATCTATCTATGTCTCAGTTTCCTCATATCTATCTATCTATCTATCTATCTATCTATCTATCTATCTATCTATTATTCTTCATCAATGGCAGAAATTATTTTACGTTTATCAACTTTTTTATCATCCATATTCTATCGCTCTCTCTTAAATTAATGAATTTACTGCTGATCGAGATGTTTATTATTTTAAACGTTATTTTAGTGGATATACGTGGTGAAATTGACGCTCCGCTTTTATTTTAAACAACGTTGTATGACGTCTACCGATTTACGCACCCGAGAAATTTAAAAAAAAAGAAGAAAAATTGTAAAGAAAAGGCAAGGTTTGAACAGGCTTTCGACTTATTTCTAACTTCTTAGTTTTTATCTAACTATTCTAAACCTACACCGTGGTTACTTTTTTCTAAGGCATTTATATATTTAGTTTTGTTATATAAAGGTCTTAGAAAAAAACAAAACAAGATGTAAGTTTAGAATACTTACATAAAAAAAGAAGGTAAAAATAAACCGAGACACTGTAAAAATAACAGCATCTGGTTTAACCAACCTTTTAGTCGTAATGTCCAAACAAACATCGGAAGAATTTTTCTAAATTCAATTCACAAGCATTTCAACCATTCCTCTATACTAAAAAAATATTCAACAAAAACAATGTTGAGATTGGCTATAGTAGCGTTAAAACATCGATAAATATATATCGCAACATTACAATATGATATTAAATAAACATATGTCTAAACTGTAAAAGAATAGTAACTCTACTATAAATAATAATGACTCTTATGAAAATAATTGTAACCACCGAAAAAAATGAGACCTACAAACTAAATCGCTAGTGCATGACTAAAAGTATAATTTACAAAGCTAGCTACCATTCTGAAGGCGATGTTAATTTTTATTTTGGCTCAACTGGGAACCAATGGCAATATCGCTGCTGCAATCATCAAATGACTTTAAGCAACAATAAATTCAATAAAACTACGGCCCTAATAAAATATCTCTGGCAATTAAAAAAACAACAAAAAAAACTCAATTATTATTTTGGAAACCATCGCAAAAAATAGATTTTATGATGAAAAAAGAAATAGTTGTAACGTATACTTTCAGAAAAACTAATCTTCAAACACTTAAATAATCCTAAACAAAAGAAGTGAGTTAATGATTACATGCAAACATATAAATAAATATCTGCCCAAATACTTTGACCCAGATTAATATTGATTCTTCTATGTAAACCTTTTACTGTATTATTATTATTATTATTAATTTCTTTTGTTTTCCCTTAAATTAAAACAAGTCACGGCCCTAATAATATATTTCTGGCAATTAACAAAAAAAACAAAAAAAACAAAAAAAAAACAACAAAAACTCAATTATTATTTCGGAAACCATCGCAAAAAATAGATTTTATGATGAAAAAAGAAATAGTTGTAACTTATACTTTTAGAAAAACTAATCTTCAGACACTTAAATAATCCTAAACAAAAGATGTGAGTTAATGATTACATGCAAACATATAAATAAATATCTGCCCAAATACTTTGACCCAGATTAATATTGATTCTTCTATGTAAACCTTTTACTGTATTATTATTATTATTATTATTATTATTAATTTCTTTTGTTTTCCCTTAAATTAAAACAAGTTACACCCCTTGATCCATAGGCACAAAACGTATACTCTCTGCTCTAAAAATATTCCAACTATTAATTCAGCTTATAAGATTTTACTTGTCAGTTTCATGTTTAAGTTCTAGTTTCAAAAAATATGACAAATTAAATTATTAAATCAAATTATAAAATGAAAAAAAGCTTCCCAGAATTATAGTATATCACTACCATGAACAACATGAGGAACAAAAATGAAAATCCCTGAACATGTACCTGATGATTGCATGAAACTCCGTGTCGTGCTGTAGACGTAAGATAACATGTATATTAATTAATATATACTTAAGAACTGTTGTATTACATGGAGAACTGTTTTGTTAACACCAGAAAAATACTTATGTATGTGCGTGTTCTTGTGTCTATATATATATATATATATATATATATATATATATATATATATATATATATAGACTAAACTATCTTCCGGTTCATACTCCACCCACGTCTATTGAACAGGTGAAGAGGCTCATCCCTTGTTTCCTGTTTAAGATGCGGTTTCCGGTTTTCTCTTTTCCAATCTTCTCACTCTTTTTTTTTAATTGGAGTAGATAGACTAAACTATCGCCCGGTTCACACACCACCCACGTCTATTGAACAGGTGAAGAAGCTCATCCCTTGTTTCCTGTTTAGGATGCGGTTTCTGGTTTTCTCTTTTCCAATCTCTTCAATCTTATGTAGCCCCCTGCACATCAGTGGCGTTACCGCCTTGCTCGGGGTGATATGATTAAAAAAAAAAAAATATATATATATATATATATATATATATATATATATATATATAATTTGGAAACCAGTTATTTTCGCAATCTTGATTTCAACCTTTTTGGATCTTCAAGCGATTTATAGTAACTGATTTTCCAACTTTTTCAAACGTACAAAATTTAATTTTTACGAATGCGCGACTGGAAGTTTAAAATGAACTGAAATTTCAAAATTAGGTAGGAGTTAATTAATGATTTTAAACGCTTACATCCAGGTTTAAATGTATTTTTGGTGTGATTACATCTGGACATGTTTTCTTATTTTTTTTGTTCTGGAAATAATATTATTACTAACTTTTCTTTATGGTGCAATTTGCAGTCTTCGCTAGCGTTGCAAGTTTTTTTTTTTTTTATTATACTCCATGTTATATCTGGGTATTTGCCATGTTTTTCTTTTAATTTCCACACGTGGTTGTTTAGTTTTATACAATTGTTAAGGTTTTCTAGCTTGAATATAGATTTGTGATTATTCTATCTGTTGTTACACATCCTTTTTGTAGAACCTAATTACATTTTTCTTTGTCCATCTGCATCATGTACTTCCCTAAATATTCAAAAGTCCTACATTATATATGTACTGAGCACTGTTTAATACAACTGTATACTGGTTTAATTTAATTATGACCAAAAACTGATTATCTATCAAGTCAGTCAGTCAGTCAGTTAAATGCCATACGTAATACACGTTTGGGCGATCATGTCTCTTTCGAGACAAGACTGATTTGGCAAAAGATTTTCTCGCAGTAGGTTTGCCATTACTTTCTGCGGTGGACTGATTGCTAACCAAGGCTACAGAACCCAATCTGAACTGATATTTGAGCCATAGTTGAAGGTAAGAGATGAATTAATACCTTTCTCAAGGGTATCTGCATAAAGTAAATGTAAAGAATTTAAATGGAATTCGAACTCGGCTCTCCAATTTCTTGTTCCGCGCCGATATTCACTGCAACACAACATACGGAGAACCAATATCATTCATAAATTCACATACCCATGAAAGAACTGCTTTCCCGAAAGAACAAAATTCATTAATGATTATATTAGACATACGACTACATACCTATCAATAAAACTCATGTTTCACCTCTCTGATCATAGCTCAAATAGGATTCATTCAAACGCACACAAAACCTAACAAAAATACTTGTAAAAATACAAGTATAGTAGCCGCAGCCATATGTAAAAAATGACTAAAAATAATGGAATCACTAATAAGACAAAAAAAAAAAAAAAGAAAAGAAAAACCAACATGAAATAAGATCATCTGTGCACATGGACACCATTGGCTGACCGTGACTGGGAAATAAAAAAAAATCTCCTAACTCTAGTAGATACATAAAAAACCATACATTCAGTTAAAAATAAAGAATAAAAATTATCCTTATTAATGGCGGAAAGAATAGCCGAAAGCGCTTGCGCATGCAGAACATTTAAACAATTTTACACTCTTTATGCCGAGAAAAGAAAACATTTATACGAACACAAAAAAAAATTAAGGTAAAAAGCTTAATCGCAGTGCCCTATCAGTCATCTTTAATAAAAGAGACATCGCTACTCAAATACACAATCATATACATTCGTCTTCCACATACAAGCCTGTTTCGCAGCTCATCAGTGTGACTAAACATCGACTTGCTTCTGGACGGGATCGAAACTCAACAGTTTTTGGTGTTAGTCGGAGTCTCTAACCCCTAAGCCATAGGTGCATGTTATCAAAAAAGAGAAATTTTAGCGTGTTATATATAAGCGGTCTATACAAACGCCATTCACCGAAAGAACTCAATTCATTGTTGAAGAGTTATACATTAATCGCGGAGATAGTAACTGTTTTTTTAAATTTTTTTTCTCTAGAAAGCGCAATCGTAATGAGAGCATAATATATTCGGCATCCACATACAAGCCTGTTTCGTTATTGTCAATCAGGTTATTTTCATTTGTGTATAAGATCAAAATAATCTACAAATGCTATGCAATTCTTGGCAGTCTCGAACGCAGAAAAAATAATAAAAGTAGACAGGTTCGCCTATCGTCCGGTTCACACTCCTCATCGACCTTTTGAACAGAAATAAAGGTTTAATATTTCTGAAGGCAAACAAATTTCATCATCTACCTTGAAAATAGATTCATATTAGTGCACACCAGAAAACAGAAACCCCAACACTAGCAAGAGTGACAAAGCTATTTTCCAGAAAAATTGTTTAAAAGAAAGATTTTATAAATTTCAACTGGCAGTAACACAAGTTTCTCAGTCAACGAAAGCTGAATGTTTCCTCATAAGGAACTGAATAATATTACCATTAGAAATAGATACTACACTTTGATCCCAACCTGATGACCAGAGAATGAAGAAAAGAGTATCTTGAGTAGTGGTCAATGAAATATGAATGTTTCCTTATAAACACTTAATCTGAAGGTTTAGCTCTTTTTTCCTGTGTAGGATTGGGTCTCAGGCTCTTTCTATAACGTCGCCTCATTCTATTTCTCTCTCCAGTCTGCAAACATCCCATTTTCCAAAAGTGTAACATCGCAAGCCTCTAGCAACTCTGCGAATATTTTTATGTCAAATGTTTGTTTCACTAGTTCGGACATTTACTACTAGGATGCTACTTACACGGAGTGAATCATCCACATTTCTTCCGTATTCCACAGGTAAAGAGAAAATTCCACTTAGACAAAATTTTTCTCAATAACTCCCGCGTGGATGATTCCCTGGATACTATCATCAGAACTACTCCAAGACAATTCATTATCTACTTTCTTAACGTCATACTCTTTCATATTCTACCGACTCTTCTTTCAGTTATATCCCACACCTAATTTCTCATAAGTATTTAAGCAGTTACCTATAAATTTAGTGACTCTTGAGCCTTCTATTGACACTTACATTGTCAACATCGCCGTCAATATAATCCGTCATAATAGCCGTACAGAACGGCGCTTGTTATAGAGCAACGGTCTTCTTGCCATTAACAAGTGAGATCAATCGGAATTAATTTTCCCAAAACTTTCTAAAATTCTTTCAGATATGGTTATTTTTTCAAGCAAATTTAGAGAAGCAAATCTGAGAGAAAGTATCACTTGGAATTATCAGTCAAGTGTTGGTTTTTCGTGACGATTTAGGTATTTTAGAAAAAAACGCTTTTGTTTATTCGTTTAGCAGCAAACTTCAGTCAAAAGGGCGACGAACCAACCCACTTTGAAAAATAAATCTAGATAAATAAATTTAAAGAAAATGTGAAATCCTTTGAGTTTTTATATATATTTTTTAAATTTACTAAAACATCCTAGGTTAGTAAAGAGTTCGTTTTACTTTTTCCGTTAGATAGCATTAAGGAGCGTTTAGTTTTTAAATAACGTAACTTCCTCAGCTCGGAACGAGAGATTGGAGAGCCAGGTTCAAATTTCAGTAGAATTTGTTGCATTCACTTAGGAGTAAATGCCCTTGGGAAAGCTATTAATCCGTTGTTTCTTCCTTCAGCTATGGGTTAAAGAGCAGGACAGATTGAGTTCTATAGCTTTGGTTGGCAAGAAAAGTAATGACAACCTACTGCGGGTAAATCTTCTCCCTAGTCTGTCATGTCTCTTTCGAAACATGATCGCCCAACGTGTATCACCTATAGCACTGACTGAAATTAAAATTGTCGCTTTTGAATTTTAAAGCTACATCTATCATGGATTTAAAAATGTCGAAATTGGCATATGTTTGTTTCTCTTTTCTTTTAAGAATCGTGTCCGTTCACTAAAAAAAGTATAGCATGAAGAAAAAGACCCCAAACGTGATAAAAAATTACGCATTGCTGTCAAAATATTTATATTGTTCTTAAGAGGAAATACTAAGATATTTTAAAATTGTTTTATTAATTCTTTTTTAATCCGTTCTAGCAAGTTCAAAATTTTGATTAAAAATCTTGTTTTTCTTCCGTCAGATGGTGACCAAAGATTAGTATGAGGGGTCTAGCGTCTTTATACACTAAAAAAAATATTGTTTTGAAAATTCTCAAAACGAATCAAATAATTGTTTTTTTTTTCTTTTTTTTACATCTATTACTCGACCTGTTATGAAATTTCGTGAAATTAAAATTTCAGGATCTTTGTATTTATATTAGTAAAATGTAGGACTTCCTTGAGAATTTAAAACTTCAATTGGTTTTTGCCAAACAGAAACGTTGAAATTACTGAATACTTAAAAAAAAATAATATTATAGTCGCTTGCGTCATTTTTTTTAGTTATGTTTTACAGATAAATTCAACGTAGATCAAGATTAGATCTGTAATCACGTTGTCAAACACTTCAACAAAGCAACTGTGGGGTTTAAAACAGCAACTGATGAATTAAAAATGCATTTCTGTAATATTTTAAATATAATAATATTTGTTTCAAATCAGATTAATCATACCTTAAATCAACTAATATTTTTCAAATAAAGTTTCAAAAATATATTTTATTTTTGGAATATTTTTTTATTAAGAGAATTACATTGAGATGAAAGACAACTAAAAATGGAGCTAATCTGCCATTTTAGCAACAACAACAACAAAGAAATATATATTTCCTATCCATTTAAATTAGTTTTTTTAATACAGCAAAGCATTTTGCTTGTTGGAAATATTAAATCTAATCTATTAGCTTAAAATTAAAACTGCAATAAAAGTTTTTTCATTAAAAAAGAAAAAATTAAATCTTATGTATCGCGTTTTGTGTGGAGGTCTCTATTTTAATATCTCAGTATAACTTATGCAAATATATATTGCTCAAAGTGTCTACTATTATAGCCATGATGAAATTTTGTAGCCCACGAAAATTATTTTTACAAGCAAGTGAATTCTTGATAATATTGAGCAGAGATATTGGGACGTCCCTGAAACAATGCCACGGGTTGACTCAAACTTTTTGATTGGAATTAGATAGTAGGAATTTTTCGAAAGCCTTTTATGATTGTACTATCATGAAATCACAAGCTATCATGACTGAGAGTTTTTAAAATACTGGCTTTGTTCAAAATGCTGATCACGCCAGATGATGCAATCTCTTCTAGAAACTACAGCTACGATCTACTCTTATTTAGTGGTAGTATAAACTACCCTTGAACTCTCTAGGCGTTGAAGAAACTCAAATGTGCCTGAGCAGACGTCTATAACAGTGATTACTTAGCTACGATATCGAGTGGTTAGTTTTGATTTTGCTTCCCATATCCATGATAATAAACAAGAGGTATCCATTCCAGAAACTACAGCTAAGGTCCGTTCAGCCTAGATGCAGTATAAACTACCCATAGGGCCTGAGCATCTATCGTATATAAGCTTTTGTATGAGTTTATATCTGTAGTTAAATGATTGTGCATATATTAGATGCATCATAAATACACTTACAAAGTTTCTTAATTCCTTAAGTGGGTAATTCCTTTATTCGTAATATGATTCCGTGACGCCATGTTTGCGGGTCAGATTGCTCAAAACTGCCTTTCCCACAATTATTTTCAATATCTTTTTTAGTAAAATGCGAGATTTCATTAAAAAAATAAAATAAATAAAAGCCCCTTATGCGAGCGGAAAAAATCAAAGCAAGAACCAAATGCAGGAGATCAGGTAATGCTGCCTAAAGTAAGGACAATTAATCGAGAAAAACGTCAGTGTTCGAATTTCGCCTGTGGCAGCTAGAATTCCCTCAGCAATAATACCCTTGGAAAAGTCACGAACGACCCCAACTTTTTTTTTTTAGTGCTATTATCTATCTCCAGATAACTTACTAAAATTTATCCGATTGGTGAAAGAGACTAATATGTCTGAGTGATTACTTGGGCGAACCGCATTCCTGTAACTCCTCTAATAGCCACGCAGCAATGAAAAGATTTTCGTCCCATTGTCAACCTTGACGGGGTAGTCGATGGGTCAATATTTTAAATGGCTGCAGTATGACAATAATTGTATTCTTTTGAAATTGTCTCTATTTAAAAATGTACATTTTAGCGTGCATCTTTCTCTGTCGCACGCTGATACCTTAGGCTCGTTAAATGGTAACGGCTTAATGTCGAAAGGAGCCAGAATAGGCCGGGTTGACCCCTACCCCTCAAACCATAGTTGGTGTGTTGATAACAAGCAATTACAGTTCGCATTACGGATTTTGTTAATCTCTTCATTTATTAAGGCTATCGTACAGACTGTGATAAAAAACGCAAATTCTCACGGGAAAGACAAAATAAACCATGCAATTAAATTTTATCCAAGTATCCATTCACTCAAGTTATCCACCATGAGCCTTTTAGGTAGGGCGGTGCGAAAATGGAATCGTCGACCAGAGTTCAAATCCTAGTCTTGATATTTAGAACTACTATATACTCGAGACGCAGAAATTAGCCATGCTCATATACTTAGCGTGTTAAAATGACTAACAAAGAAGTGTATCTGAATGATTAATTCTTTCTGCAAGTACTACTCCCATGCAACTCTTAGGAATCTGTCTCTTGTTTTTGGATATTTTGCAGACAATAAACCACCGATTCCTGTGTTCTCATCCCTTCGCCAGATGTGCTAACAAAGATGTCGTCACTAGCTGGTCACAATAGTTGACGAAAAAGAGTTGAAAGTTCTTTTTTTTTTCCTAGTTGCTTGTAAGACGATTTTCTTCTGTTCGTACAAATTGTTTCCGATTACTCGCATAGAATATAGACGTCCCAATTATTATTATTTTATTTTTTTGCTTTCGTTTTTAGAGGATATTATATTAAAGAATCCGTTTGGGAGAATGAAGCTAAGCCAACAAGTAAGAATTATTTTTATAAAGGAATTCTTAAAAATATTTCTTAGATATAAGGCTCAAGAGTCATTCAAGATAGTGGGTTATGGAATGAAGTGTGTGATTTGAATGTGAGGGAAGGTTGTTAGCCATTTTTGTTTAGGGCATATCAATGTCTATGAGTTATTTAATGCTGAAATCTAAATATTTTTACACAATTTTATTTATTTTAATTTTTTTTATATAATATGATATTTTATTAGTGATATATGTCTTACTATTTAACACATAGCTAGGAGAAAATAATTTTATTCATAAATTTCCTAAAGATATTTGCACCTAAGTTAATACAATGAACCCAACTAAAATTGGCACTCCGCTCTACGATTTCTAATTCCAAGCCTTATCTAATATACAGCCGTACATTCATCCAAGTTTAAATCACCTGGTATATCCAAGCGTTTACCCATCCAGGTAGTGACCAGGCTCAGTGCTGCTTAACTTCTGTGATCGTACGAGAACCAATGTTTCAACATGTTCTGGCCATAAGCAACAAGAAAAAAAAAGAAAGAAATTAAATATATTTTTCTGACGATTTTCAATAGCGCTTCATATGTTCTGTTTTGAAATATCCCCAAAATGAAGAAGCAGTTCAGTGAAGAAATCATCATCATCATCATCAGTAGAAGTAGTGATATTCAACAGTAGTTTGCCAAATCCCGCGTGCACATAGCCACAACAGAACCCATGTTGCTTCATTATGTTACCAATATTACATTCCTCTCTATCTATTTACATTAGTGTGAGCATTGACGGAGAACAAAGATATATAAGGGTTGCTATATGATAAGATTAAAAAAATTTAATTCCTTACTTCTATTTCTTTTAAAATAAGCATGATAAAAATCTTAATTGGAGTAGATAGATCTAATTGGAGTAGATAGATCTATCGCCCGGTTCACACTCCACCCATGTCTATTGAACAGGTTAAGAGGCTCATCCCTTGTTCCCTGTTTAGGATGTGGTTTCCGGCTTTTTCTTTTTCTTTTCCAATCTTTTCACTCTTACGTAGCCCCCTGCACATAGTAGCGTTACCGTCTTGCTCGGAGTGATACGATTAAAAAAAAATATATATATATTAATAATGTCGATGTTTATATGAATTCTCCGAATGAGAGAAAAACGGTGTGAAATATTCTATGTTAATTAATATAAGAAACGCACTCTGATTGAAAGAATATGGAATAAGAAGGTGATTGCATTGTTTGGAAAACGTATGCTGTGATCTGTCTGAAATAGAATTACCGTTCTTTTTTAATTGATCGCAAATTTTAATACAATTATTATATCATTTAATGGTTAAAAAGAAATGGAAGAAATGATAGTTGAGGAAGAACTTAGTTGGACTTTCTGTAAAATTTGCTAAAACGTTAAAGATTTTTTTCTAACAAATGAATTCTTTTGTGTGTATGATGTCGTTAACAAAACGGGTGTTCATAGATTCGTTATTTTGTCGGGCTCTCTGCCTTCGGGCCTAGAGGAACACAGACGAGGTCCTGCCGAAGGGTCGAGTTTCGTCTGGGGTAAATAGACTAAAACCTGATCCGGCGTTAGGCAGAGTCTACGGCATATTTTTAGCTGAGCTTAAGGGCACGGAAATCTACTTTAATTAACCTTGTATCGCATCCGACTTGGGCGTCCGCCCATAACTGGGGAGGTGGTAAATACAACCAAAACGTTTCTGACGAGCAGTTGTAAAACTTGAAAAAAACAACGGTCAGAATATCATTTCTTCTTCTAAAATTCATGTCAACCATTTCAAAGCATTTGCCGAGTCAAAATAGCATAAGTTAAACAGATGCATTGTCCATGTTTTTTTTGTTTGTTTTGGGTTTTGTTTTTTAAGTAAAATATGCAATTTTTTAAAATACTTTATCGTAATTGTCAACTTGTGTAGTGCGACGTCTTGCCTTAATCTCTTCGTCTTTTTATAACCCATATTGATACTCAAATCTGAAAGCTGAAGGTGTGGCCTCGATACCCCGAATAACAAGATGTCTCGTCACCAAGGCGCCGGTCAAAGAGTTCGATACAGAATGGCTTTTTTCAAGCGTTTTCTGTTTAATGGGCGACCTCACTTGTACACAAACATGACTGAGGCGAACGGTGAGACTGCAAAGAACATGGGAAACCAGTCTTATCATCAGATAACCTTACCCGTTGCTGTTTACATCTGATTGTCGTGTAGAGATTAAGGAGGGGATTAGGTAAAAGCAGAGGCATGAACTCTTAAAGGTGTTATTGTTAGACGAAAATTTATTCTTTTGTTTTTGTTTTTGATTTCTAGACATGTCAATTGTCTCTTTGTTTTTTCCCACGAAATTCCTTTCTTTTAAGTTTTACCTTCCTGGAAAAATATAATTCTTTTGACCTGACGTGTAACTAAAGATTTGAGTGCAGATATATAAATCATGCTACTAGAATTATAGCCCACAAGACAGCCTTTCTCAACTACATTACACTGAGTTGTCCTTACACCAGAATCAATATCTATTTCTCTATCCCCCGCCATATATATGTATATACTGCGCATAAGAAGTGGTGTTGACAATTTCTTGTTTTGCTCAAGAGACTCTAAAAGAGCCTGAGGTTTGATCATTAATTTGGCCAGTTTTTGTGTAGTGGGTTTATCTGCGACACACACACACACACACACACATATATATATATATATATATAATGCACTCTTCAGGTCAGTCAGTTGGGTGTCATACGTGATACACGCTTTTGGGCGATCATGTCTCGAAAGAGACATGACTAACAGAGCAGAAGATTATTAATAGGTTGCCATTGCTTTCTGCCGTAGAATAGTTGCCAGCCAAGGCTATAGAACCCAATCTGTCCTATTATTTAACCCATAACTGGAGAGAAGAGACCAAGGGTATTTGTGCTTAAGTAAATGCAACGAATTCAACTGGAATTTGAACTCGGCTCCCCGATTTGTCATTCCGGGTCCATAACCACTGCACCACAACGCACATCGGACAGTTTAAACTCAGCACTTCTTCAGGTGCTGAGTTTAAACTGACCGTTACGTAATTTAAGTTTTAATAAACGTATCTGGTTGTTGATATAAGTATATATTAGTATGGAATTACAGTTACTTTAATTTCAATTTTAAAATTATATATGCCATTTAAAATAAACAGGATTTGTATATATATATATATATGTATATATATATATATGCCATTTAAAATAAACATATATATATATGCCATTGAAAATAAACAGGATTTGTATATATATATATATATATATATCAACATGCCCTGTGGACAGAGAAGAATCCAAAGGAGTATCCTTTACATATAATGGTAGGATAACTCTCTACGAGAGTTCTAAACATATATGCATATAAATACATATAGAGCAAATATTATATATATATATATATATATATATATATATATATATATATATATATATATATATACATGTATATATATATATATATATATATATATATATATATATATATATATATATATATATATATATATATATATATATATATATATATATATATAAATATAATAGTTGTAAATATCAATGATTCATATTAAAAATTAACGGAGGTGATTACTTTTTTGTACGTTTTCTCAAATAAATCATAATTTACATTATATGATTAAAAGTTTAGTAACTGTTCTCACGAGCTTAATCTTTTTTTCTCTCTCTATCTCTGCATTTGTAGCTTTCTCTTTTTTATTTTCTCACTCAAACAATATCTTATCCCATTTCTCCACACAACGAAAACGGAATCGTCCATTATTTATTGGGTATTGACAGTGCGCCACGGTCGTGCGAACAAACGAATTGTAGGGACAAGCATAATTATAAAAGGATATTAACCCCTCCGTCGGATTCTCATCCAAATTTATTCACACTATCAGTCTATGTATCCAATTTAAACCACCAAAATGATACCGACATGCTATAGTAGATCCAAGATACCAGCAGTTACTTGAAACTGGATATACGAACCTTATATGCACAAATGATTTTTTCCTATTGTTGAAATCGACTGGCAATCGGGCAAGACCACCTCTAAGACAGATAAGTGCCAGACGAACATTTTAGGGATGATTTCTATGTCGTTGATCATGTCATAAATCGCTCATAAGTCCTGCCATTGATTTGCAAGATATTCCACATTGTGTTCACGCGTATCTTTTAACTAGCAGTATAGCCTGGCGTTGCTCGGGTGTAATGAAAGCTTTAAAACTAATCTATGGTCCTGGAGCTCAGACTTAGCCTAAAGAATATTTGTGCGAAGTTTGGTGAGAATCGGATAAAAATTGTGGATTTGTATAAAGGACATACAGACAGATAAACAGACACACACACACAAATACCTTGCCTTTTATATATATATATTATCAGTTTTCTGCACTATTGTAAGAACTGCAACTTTGAAACTTCAGAATATCGTTTCTTATGTCTTTGTCTATGAGTGTATCAAATTTGATTAAAATCGGATCATTCCTTCTATAAGCCGACTTTTTCGATTATCGATTTTCGATATTTATCGGGAGTACCTCGACACAAAACCTAGCTAAGAACACTCATAGACGCTTATAGTACAACTGTGTAAATTTTCAAGAAAATCGGTTCAGCCGTTTCAGAGTCTATAGGTAACGGATACACACACAGAGAGACAAAGTTCCATTTATAAATAAGTTTAGATTAGATTATCTAGATCTTTAATTTTATGGTGCAGCGTGAGCCCGCTGGCTGACCTACACACTCTGTCACAAAATCTGCACGAAAGTTCATCTTGGGTATCATATTGGTATATGTAAACTGGGATTTATATGTCACCATTTGTGGCTGATGTAACCTGCCTCCTTTTTGTATTCCCTATCCATACGTTTAATAAGGATTTCTTTGTAAATTAAAGAAAAGGTGATTAAAAGCAATAACTAAGAAATTTTTTTTGTTAAATGCTTCAGACGCGTTGTTTCCTGTCACTAATTAATAATCTAATACGATCAACATTTCGTAGTTGATTCGAAGCACCATTTGCCTGAAGGAATATCCGTTATTGTATTGTATTCTTAGGTTGAGAATTATGAGGTGAAAATTGTTAGATGCCCTGCTTAGTCTGATAGAGAAGCCAAGAACACATCTACTTTCTGTCACATATTTATTACAGTAAAAAATTGCATGTTGTGTTTTTTTATTAGTTATGTGACAGCTATCAACATGATATAATTACTATAGATTAACCACATCAAAGGGATAGATTTACATAGTAAAAGTGGTACCCGTAAACTTTAATAAAAGTAAAATAATTTTTATTCGTAGTCTATACTAATATGAAAAAGTAATGAAAATTGCAAAATCATATCTGTGTGTGTGTGTGTATGTGTGTGTGCGTGTGTGTGTGTGTGTGTGTGTGTGTGTAAGGAATCAGTCGATTATTTATCTGTTATTTGTGGATAGTCATCATTGAGCAGTATCCCTGCTGGTTTTGTTTTTTGTTTTTGCTTTTGAGTAGTGTTAATTACATCCTACCGGCTTGTGTATTCGATTGACGTAATAAAGAAGAAAAAAAACTCCAACAGGAGATCAAAATCTCTTTATGAAGTCTCTCGAATGCACAGGCCGGTAGATGTAATTCACATTGTTATAAAAATAGAATTTACCACTAGAATTTACTCGTGCAACAAGACTGGCAACAAGGTCCCATCTACTTACAGTTAAATCAACCAAATGCAGCCGTCGATTTCACTCCAGCAGCTTCTTTTCTCGCACTTCCAGCCTGTGGAACACCCTTCCATATACTTGCTTTCCTAACTGCTACTACCTCCAGGTATTTAAATGCAAGGTCGATGCTCCTCTCGTATCCACTTGACGTCTACAACACCCTGTATATCTTGTTCTATCTTGCTCTTTTCCTTTCCTTCTCTTGCCCTTTCACAACTGTCTTCACACCTGTGTTTTCATCCTTCTCTTCCCCTTTCTCTGACAGCCACTGTAACTGGTCTGTTTTTCTCTTTTCTCTCCACTTGTCTAAACTTTTGCTCTTATGTAGTCCCCTGCGCATCAGTGGCGGTACCGCCTTGCTTGGAGTGAAACGATTAATATATATATATATATATATATATATATATAGTCATCTGCAGAAAAGCCTGTTTCGCTGTATCACATTTCAAGGCAGCTAGATTAAACGTTTCCTTTAAGACGGGATTGAAATCCTACTGATTCGTCATCTGTCGGATATCTTTCCACTAAGCTATCGGCGTACGGCAGAGAAAGGCAGCTTTCATAGAAAGTTATTCACAAGATGTAAACAAACAGTCAGTAACTGAGATTGTTCAATTTGATAACCGAACCGAACTGCATTCAATTCATTAACCAAAGACCATAAAGCCGAAAGTAGTTAGTGTTTTTAGGAAATCTACCTTTGCCTATAGTGGTCTATCGACTAGAGAGAACATATATATATATATATATATATATATATATATATATATATATATATATTGTATCGAGGCAGCAGATGATTTTCTAAACATATACTGTTAAATATAACAGACAATGAATGTTTATTATGTTTAACCATGAGCCGTTCTAAATATCGTATTTTGTCTTAGTTTTGGATATTTTTTTTATTTTGTTGGTTCTAAGCTTTCGGCTCACATGAGCCATCTTCAGAGAGGTTACATGAAAACATCCGCCATCAAAGATGATTTTTTTTATCTTGTATTGACATAAAACTTTGTTAAGCATCGATAACAGTTACTAAAGAGCAGACGCAGTTCGGAAATTTGTAATGCAGTTCTATGACGTCACATGTCGAAATGTTAACAGAACCATATATTTAAATGCAATGTAATGTGTTATGACCAGATTTAAATGTGATTTTATTAAGTGTGTGTTGATTTGATTTAATGTAGATGGCCTCCAATTCCCGAAGATTCTTTTTACTGTGTGTATGAGTGAGTATTAATGTGTTGTTGATTAAAATCTGTCTAATATTACCTACATGACTATGTTTTTCTAAGAAATGTTGTTTAATTGAACACTGATCAGAAAGGTGACAGATAAGTTTACGGGAGAGCGTGGTTGTAGTATATATATATATATATATATATATATATATATATATATAGATAGATAGATAGATAGATAGATAGATAGATATGAACAGACTAGGTTAGATAGATAGATAGATAGATAGATAGATAGATAGATAGATAGATAGATAGATAGACCGCCATTAATTCGTGGAAAAAAGAGCATACATGATGGAAAAAAGCTTCAAACCTTGATAAAATCTAAGTTTTATCGTTAACATGTTTATGCTGTTATTAAGAGGAAAGATCAAATTAATTCTAATTATTCTATAAGATTTTTATTACTTTGTAATACGTTCGAAATTTTGGTTAAAAATATTGTTTTTCTTGAGCCAGCTTTGGGGCCAAATATTAGTATAGGACGTTTTACCGTCTTTTTTTTTTTTTTTTTTTTGCGGTAAAACATTTTGATTTGTAAATTCTTTCAAAAATGAAATAATTGTTGGTTTTTTTAATTGAAATGTTCAGGAATTATTCATAAATGAATTCCATTATTTATTAATGTTTTTTAAGAAAAGCTTATGAAGAATATTTTTTACATCTGCTACCCAACACTACTTTCTAGAAATTAAAATTCCATCGCTTTAGCATTTATATTAATTAAAAAGTTGGTCTTCTTGAAAAATATAAATAATTTAATTTTAAATCATTTAATTTAATTTTAAAAAAATAATTTTTGATCATCATTTACCGAAAATCTACTTTGAATTGGGAGATAAAACATTAATTAAATTAAGGCATTAAGGCTCAATTTCTTTTTTAAATAAGAAATATTAAGTAAATAATTGTTTTACGAGCGATATCTATAGTAAAGTTGAACCTAAAATATCTAAAATTCAATAAAACATTAGATTACGGGGAATAGTTTTTAAATCTTTAAATTTACTGAACCCTTAAAAATTATATAAATAAGTCGCTTATGTTAAATTCATTTATATTTTACGAATAAATTCCCTATAAAATAACAATAGATAACTATTTGTATAAGTTTTTTTAGTATGGTATTTTCTGTACGATATCAAAAGTCCACGTGTTTCACGGTTTCTTTCCCTTACTAGGAAAAAAATTGTGTGATTATTTCAATTCTGGTCAATCATACTTAGCTTATCTCAACACCTGGCTGTCATCACGCAATCAACACTTATGGCAAAAGTCAAAAAGATCATCGCTCCGTGATTAAGAAGTAGTTTTATTCAAAATTTCAAGTAATACTTGTGTAAATCAGATTAATTTAACATAAAATTTTCTAATTTTCCAAAAATAACGTGTCATAGATATATATTTTATTTTTTCAAATTTTTAAAACTGAGAATTAAATTTTGTTTGCGAATGTGTCGATCGCTCAAAAATGGCCGAAAAATTGAAAAATGTTTTCTTAATCTCAAAATTTTATATTTAAATCAATATAATTTCTGTTTGAAATACAGCAGAGTATTTTGTATACTGGAAATAGTAAATGTAATCCTTAAGATTTCAATGAAATTAAAACAGATGTTTCAAGAAAACTTTTTTATTTATAAAAATTCAGTTTAAGATTTAGGTATCGATAATGAGTGGAGATACCTAATACTCTATCTATCTATCTATCTATCTATCTGTCTGTCTGTCTGTCTTTCTGTCTGTCATGACCGGCTTTAGCAAATGGACGGATGAACGCCGCGAATGATAGGTTTATTACTTTGAGCTCAGATTTGTCTTATCTTAGTCAGTTCGGAAGGAAGTTTGTTTTAATTGTGTCTGTCGTTCTCCCAGCTCGTTTGTCTTTTGTTTAGTGTTTCGCTAAGAATTTAATCTTTTATGTTAATATTGTCATTGCTCTCGGCTTAGAGTCCTTCAACACGACGCACTCACCCACCACCCGGTCATCGTCTCTCCATCTCACTTTCCTTCTTACTTTAACTTTCTTTCCTTCCTTTTTTCTTTCCTTTTTCTTTTGCAAGTTAATACTGAAACTTTTTATCAGGTGCTACACACACACACACACATTTATATATATATATATATATATATATATATATATATATATATACACATCAAATGTTAGTTTTAGTGGATACTCGTATTCGAGTAGACCAACTGTTTATCTATTAAACAGTATATTTATTGTTTTTGCCTTCCGGCCTTATTAAAGAAAAATATATGTTCTTTGTCAGGATTCAAACTGAGTTCGCCGGTAGAGAAAATTAAGTAAACGTTCTGTTTAATAAATAAAAAAAATAAAATCGACTAATTCCTTAGATATATATATATATATATATATATATATATATATATATATATATATATATATATATATATATGAATGAGAGAATAGCAACCCGTGAAAATTGAGCAGATAATCCAAAAGATTTTATCTAATTAATATAAAAAAGAAATTAGATAAAAAATATCAATGGATACTAACCAGAGCAAATATTATGAGAGGAAAACTCAACACATGATTATATGGTTTAATTATGTGTTGAGTTTCCCTCTCAGTATATATATATATATATAATTTGAATTAAAATATGGAAAAGACCCAAACATAACGTGGTGTATAGTGAAAACAACCAAGCCTACAACGTTGGCAAAATATGTAGACTATGCCAGGAAGAAAACTTAGCTATTATGTTATTCCCAAACCAAAAAATAATTACTGAATGAAAGAACAAAATTTATGACCAAGTGTAAACATATCATAAAATACCTATTAGTTTCATACAACTATGGATTAAAACGTTATAATTTCTTCTAATTTTAAAAATTTAGCGTTCAAAAAATTGCTCGTTACGTGAGCGTTCAAAAAATCCCTATTACGTAAGCGTTCTTTAAAAAAAACGATAAAATCAGTTATTGCAAATTGCCTGAAGATACCACATATATATATATATATATATATATATATACATTCTTTTTAACATATATATATATATATATATATATATATATATTCTTTTTAACATTATGTATATTCTTTTTTTAATATATATATATATATATATATATATATATATATATATATATATATATATATATATATTCTTTTTTTGTTAGCAAGACGAAGCTGAAATTGTCAATGAGGGGGAGGCGAAAAGTAACCCAAGGCGTAACCAACAGACACGTCACTCAATTTAACGAAAATTTTTGTTACAAGCAGAATATTATTAGTGTCATGATATACATCTTTTTGCAGTGAAGATCTTAATTTTTCCAAGTTAACACCATGAGAATGATAAATTTAGTTATTTCTGAGAAAGGGGAAAATTTATCGTGAATTTTAGTTTAAGGAATTGGAAATGAAGATATAGTCAGTACACGATTTCTAAATCATCGGGCTCCGTAGCCCAGCACAAAAGTTGCAGAAAGCCGCAAGTGATGACTCAGAAAGGAGCATGTGGCCTTAAGGCAGCAGATTCCCCATCCCTGATCTACACGCTCGAAGCAACTTTTAAACATTGATCCGAGCTGAGAAATCATTCAGTTGAACACAATGCTATGTAGACAGACATAAAAAAGAGGGAAATGATCTGACGCTACGCTTCCAAAATGGGAGAGACTGATGACCTCGAAAAACAATAACAAATTACTTTCATTTGTACATCGTTTCGAACATCGATAGTTCGATTCGGAAAATAACTTATCTATCAATGCGTAGAGTGCGTTTTGTCATTAAGTTGTGATTTGCAGATGCTTTAGCTGAATGCAGGGGAAAATTGTTTGTTTGCATGTCTTGCCTTGAAAATCAACATAAAAAAGAGACATTGAGAATGCTTGGAAACACGCAGAAATCCCAATCACCAGACATGCTTAATATATATTAAATAATTATAATTATTTGTCAATTCAAATTAAACTTCTCAAGCTTTTGCAAATTTGAAACATTCTCTGGTATACCTGTCAGGTACACATTTGATGATATATTTTGTTTTAAGTTCTCGCTGTCATTAAAGTTTTCCCAAGAGTGTTTATAAATATATTTTATCTAATTATTATTGCAATGAATTTCACGGAACCGGTTTTCATCTCCGGCTTTCATAAATATCGTAGAACGTTTCACCGAAATCCTCGTCGAAAACACAATCATACTTAAACATGAAAACAATAAACAAAACTAAAAATACTCGAAGCCATATACATAAAACAGTTGAAACCTAACCTGAACAAAATTAACTACGAAATCTCCACAAACATTTTTAAATGCCTATAATAGATAACAGAAGCGATTGATCATCCCAAATGGCTTTCCATACTTAATACTTCTCGCGTCCACCCTCACGTGGTCATGTGGGACGTCATAAGCTGTAGTGCGATTTTCGCTTCCAATGTTCCGTACGCACGTGTTCGTAGTTGCCTTGAAAATCTTTCATGCAAACAAAATAGACTACCACTATTGTTCGTTCGCAAACTATTTAATACAATTAAAATAATTGTCATCTTTGAATGGCTAATGTAAGCCGAAAGCTCAGAAAAGATTTAAAAGTATGCATCATTTTTGTGATTTTCTTTCTTCTTTCAACGATAATGCTACTATGCTTATAAGACGATATGAAAAGAATTTATATAAAATAAATAGACAAAACTTGTCTATATTATTAAATGGATCATACGTCAATGAAAAAAATGCTGCCTAAATACACACACACACACACACAATATATATATATATATATATATATATATATATATATATATATAGTATATTTAGGCAGAAAGTCATGTTAGGAAAATATGCTAGAGGACGCATATTTTCTTAACAATATTTCGACTATTCAGGCCAGTAGATGTAAATAAATATACTGTTTAATTATTAAAAGAACCATCTATCCAAATACAAGTATCTATTAAAAATTATTGTTTAAAGAAATACATATATATATATATATATATATGTATATATATATATGTAAGGATAACAAAAAATGAGAAAGTCGGTAATCAAATGCTGCAACTTCCTGAAGAGAGGATTGAACAATTACGGAAAAGTTTGCTTATGAAGATTTATAGTCGAGGTACTGAATAAAACATCAGTCAATGGAGTGACAAATTTCATATTTATCAATCTTATTAAACATTTAAAAAGGGTCATATTTCCTGAACGAAGAGAATATTTTTATGTGCAGTATATTGTAATGTAATAAGATATTGAAATAATGAAAATTAAACGTTTTCATTTTTTATATGTTTGTTGCGCATGTTGGATTGGGAATGTAGTGATTCTATTAGGAATGGTGACATTGGGAAAAACCCCGGGGCGTAGATTAATACATTGATAATACTTGATGGAAATGCTCTCGTGGATTTTTCTTTTGAGTAAATTATATTCGAAAATATAGTTTTCTTTTTGTTTTCTTTTTTTTTAATATGTTTCTTTTCTCAGATTATGTCTGAGAATTTTTACATATATATATTATCATAAATGTTATTGTTAATGTTTTAGAGTATATATCCTTGTTCTTTTTTTGTATTTAACCAGTAAAATGAACAGCAACCGGCCTATGCTAAGAAGCCTGACTGAATAAAGAATTGTGCCTCTCGCAAATAATTAACCCTTTGTTCATTTTGCCACCAGAGAAATTGCTTTTATTGCGGAAATGTGCTGTTACCAGTTTAGACAAGGTGGCAAACTTGAAGGAACAAGGGCCGAATTACCTGTTTAAGAAATTTACATCACTCCTTTGGGCGTGTACGCATCTATATTTGCTAGGTTTAATTTCGGAACTTCAACAACAGTAATATTATATATATATATATATATATATATATATATATATATATATATATATATATTATCTGACTTTATTTCTTATTATTTTAAACGTTATTTTTCACTGGGTAACCACTTGAATTGCTATTCCTGTTTTTTTTTAACAGTGAAATTAATAACAACTGGTCTAGATTGAAAAGTTCGAATAAAGAAAAGGTTGTACCTCCCGACAGGAATCAAACTTGTATCCCTTTTTCTGTCAGATAAATCTGTTTTTATAGCATACATTTATTAAAAACAGAAATTCGCTTTATGTTTAGAAATCTATAATGCACTATTAGCTTTCTCGAAATACAAGGGTTCCGGGAATTTCAACAAAAGATTTCTGCGAAATATCAGGTAAAAGTTACTTTTTTTTGCCTTTTCACCAAGTTAATCCATACCTGTGAGTCGTTAGTAAAAATTATCGAGTGAAATTTAATCGCAGTTACAATTTTAACGATACACATTCTTCCAATCTGCCGCTTTGTGTATTATAATCGTTGGGTTTCCCGCTATTAACACGAGACCAAAATCCGGCCAAAACTTCGGCTGATCTGTACAAACAAGACGTGTATTAACAGAATCAACAAACATCATCTGAATTAGCCTCATAAGTATTGTTTAATTAATATCACAATCAATGTAAACATTAATTCAATCTAATTATCGTTGACTAATTTTTTATCTAGGTCATTTGCGTTTGTAAATACTTAATCATGCTGTAATTAAACGAACCACTTTTGAATGTAGTTTTCAAAATTCTTAAATGAGTGTATTGCCAAGTATTATAAAATTTTAAATTGTCTTTTTTACATTGTATTTTCTGTTACTTTTTATCATAATTCCCAGAACTTCATTATATGATCATTAGTTAAAGTGCTTGACACAGAAATAACCAAGAACATTTAATATTTTGAAAACCGTGCATATATATGTTATACTAGAAAACTACCTCCTTTCCTAATTGAATCATTACTTTTCTAAGTCAACACATACAGCAAACATAAAAAAAAAATCAAAAGAAAACAGTCAAT
This sequence comes from Ascarosepion bandense, assembly GCA_037127315.1. Classification (NCBI taxonomy): domain Eukaryota; kingdom Metazoa; phylum Mollusca; class Cephalopoda; order Sepiida; family Sepiidae; genus Ascarosepion; species Ascarosepion bandense. The sequence continues at coordinate 597,621 of JBBBDQ010000395.1, forward strand.
TTCCATAATTTCAACATCTTATAACATAACGATATACTTTACATGAAAACATTGTTTCCAAGTATAAAAAGGACATACTTTAAATGTTTAATATTTTTCAATTGACCTTATGAATATTTCTGAGCATTTTTCCAGCAATCAACTACTTTTTGTTTATTGATACTTTATTTCAAATAAATTAATTTCATACTTTGCTTTGTAAAATCTATAGGTGAACGAAACGCGTCGGCTGAAACATAATTTTCCACTGGTCTCTTTTTTAGTCATACTGTTTCTGGCCTCAGATTATAACTGAGAATATATATATATATATATATAAAAATTAGGCAGACACGTTATTTCATGGTAAATCGGAAGCATAGGCTTATTTCAGGCGAACCATCATTAGCTTCCGTCTTTATTGTACAGAAATTTTACAAGATTTACCATGAAATAACGTGTCTGCCGAAATTTTTTCTTATATTTGCCCTATGTGTATTTATATACATATATATTTAGAGCTCTCTTAGAGAGTTATCCTACTACTGTATGTACAGGATACTCCTTTTGATTCTTCTATATCTACATTGCCTTATTATATATATATATATATATATATATATATATATATATATATATATATATATATATATAAAACTCTACCGGCAAGAATGTTTTTGAGAAATTTTGACAGAAAAATGTGTGTCATTCGACAGGATTTGAACCTGTGATCTCTAAAAACGTAGAAGTAGCCATCAATTAATCTGATGCGTCTTACCAGCTTGACCACGAATGATTTCGTATTAGACGTAGAAGAATTAAACCATATAACCACAAATTTTTGATTTCTCGTAAATATTCTTTTCTGCTCTGAAAGTGTATTGCAATGTAAACAAATGTAAACAGACAATGTTTGGGAATATTCCGGAAATTAACGAAATAGATTAACAACCGATATATTTAATATATTTGTTTGAACATTATTTTTAACCGATACTCGTATTTGAGTAGATATTCTGATTTTTTAATTAAACTGTATATTTATATATATAACTCTATTGGCCTTAATATTTTTGAGAAATTTTGTTAGAAACGACCCCTAACAACATAAGAAAAACCATCAAACGTTCTGATATAGAAAAAATATCTCCAAGCAGCTGATCGCTATCCCAAAAACAGAGGTGTATCAATGGAAACGTCGCTGAATAAAGTGTGTGGCTTCAGAAAGGGACTACTATGAAGGAGATTAAATGGCGAATTGATATGTATTGTAATGTTATTTTTATAGAACTCATACCGATAATTTTGTCTGCCCTCATATATATATATATAAAAGGAGGTGCTGCTTAGAGAGATCAGGAACAAAGTTTATTAAAGGACATGTAAATTTGTAAATACATAAATTACACATCCTTAAAGAACTGTTTTCATGATTGCTCCAAATTAGTAAATATTTATATTGGATACAGTATTTACATTATTCGGACTATTGTCTTTATCTTCGTTGCCATTTGTACGACGTTTCGGCCGTTGTACGCTCCGGCTTTCTTCAGGTGCTAGGAATTTCAAACCGAACCTTTTATTACAATCATTAGGTTATATGAATTTCAGTCCTTGCGTAGTAGTGCCTCTTCTGGAATCATGAGTTGTCTCCCTCTAACTCTGTAAGTTACTTGTTCACCACTGCTGTATTGAACTCACAGTTGTTTGGGAAGGATTTAACCAATGTCTATATCCACTAGGCCATGTGTCCTTAAGGATAAGAACTACTCGATTTTTGGAACTTATAAACCTAATGTCCAGTAACCCTTTTTACCAGAGCTCATATTGCAATTTTGGCACTAATAATTTTCTCTGGCATTCCAGATTACTGATTCCCATATTGTGTTCATCTCTATACTTGGTCGGCTTAAATTTTTGTAGCCTAGCATATGTGCTAATTCCATAAGTTTACTTAGTTTCCAGTGGTGTTATCTGTCTATTATTTCAACTTCTTCCCAAAGGGAGCGGTGATCCCCTTTCTCCCTCTATATGTGGGTAGTTACGCCTGATTTTTCTATATACTCTATATAGACAAATATTTATATTGGATATACTAGAAAATGTTTTAAAAGAAGACTCACGTTACATCTATTGCCCATACCTCTATCAAGCTTCATTTAAATAAACATTGATACCTATCAAACTCTTTGTAAAAAAGGCTAAAAGTAATGGAAGAAAAAAAGAAACAGCCAAGACTCAATAACATCAACTGCGAACATGATCACAATGTAGTGACTGTATCTGGAAAATAAAACATTCCTATAACTCTAAATACATATTAAACAATCCATACATTCAGTTAAATGTAAAATAAAATTAATTTTTGATAATGGCTAAAGTATAGTCGAAACAGCTTGAAAAAATAAAACATTTGGATAATTTTTCAATTTATGTCCTGAAAAGAAAAAAACAATATAAGATCACATGAATAATTATCTAAAAAACTTAACCATCCTACTTTGTCTTTCATTTTTATTGAAACTTGCATAATAAAGATTGCTGCCTAAATACACAATATATATATATATATATATATATATATATATATATATATATATGTGTGTGTGTGTGTGTGTGTGTGTGTGCATGTGTTTGTGTCCGCGTGTTTGTGTGTGTATCTGCTTGTGTATGCATAGAAAAGAACTTACATTCTTTCAGATTTTTACACATAAACACACACAAACACACGCACACACATACCAGGGTTGATGTTGTATTCTATTTTGTGAAATTTTCCTTTGTACAGAATGGGACAGAGGAGTGTGAAAGAAAGACATGTTTGTGTGAGAGAGGGAGGGAGGGAGAGCGAAAGAGAGAGCGAGAGAAAGAGAGAAGAACAGTGTAAGTGTAAAGGGCACGTTTTGCAAAGGATGTAGACTTCCAAAAAGTAGGCAGACAGTCCGACAGAGAGTCAGGCAAAGGCAAAAAAGTCTTATTGATTGATAGACAGATTGAAAGATTAAAAGGCAACAAGTGAAAATCAAAAGCGACCGAAAATAATGAGTAAATTCTGAAAAGATGCGTTGGACAGGGAGATTGATGGGCGAATAGATACAGGAAAAGCCCAAAATAAAAATAGGCAGGCTTTCTAAGAAAGAAAGAAAGAAAGAAGGAAAGAAAGAAAGAAGGAAAGAAGGACAGAAAGAAAGAAGGAAAGAAGGACAGAAAGAAAGAAAGAAGGAAAGAAAGAAAGAAAGAACCAATGATATTGAGGTGAAGAAAAGAAGAGAGAATCCTCTTTTTTTCATTTTAAAATCCTACCCAGGAAGTTAGAAAATTTGGATGACAAAAGAAGGAAGAAAGATAGAAACAAAGGAAGAATTTTTAAATGAGAAAAAAGAGAAAGAAAGATGTATTTTGAAATGGAAAAAGTAAGAGAGAAAGAAAAAAAAGGAAGGACTTTTATATTTGGAAAAAAGGAATGCAGGAAAAAGTGAAAGAAGAAAAAAGATGCAAATATATAATTAGTGTGCAGAATAAGGGAATGAAATGAATGGGAATGAGAAAAAAACAGGAATAAAATAATGGGTAAGAATAAAGAAATAAAATAAGTGAGAAGAAGAGAGGAAAAAATCAGACGAAAATAATAAAAGAAAGAAATGGTGGTTAAAAATTAAGGAATAAAATAAAGAAGAATGATGAAAGAATAAAATGAAGGAAATATAAAAGAATAAGATGACGGGGTGAATAAAATGAGAAGAATAGAGAAAAAATTGAAGGTGAATAATGAAAGACAGAGTTGAAGGAGGTAAATAAAGGATATTTTTTACGTTTTTCTCTTTAAAATTTGATTTAATACGAACAGGATAAATGTGGGAAAGTCCGAAACTAAAGATTTATTAGTTTAGTTTGGTAGTGTACCACAGCCAGAATATTGAAATAACAGATAAGAGAAAGAAGAATGTGTTGCGCCAGGTTTTTTTTTTTTGCAAGTTGCGAAGTGTTTGTTGTTTTTACAAAGACTATTTTATGTGGATTCGACTTCTGACAATATGGAACAATCTTAGGCACACTTAAGGTGTCCTATCTTTTGGAACTTCTTGAATGTCCAAATAAGAATTTGGACATTAGGCATAGTTTTCTAACTTGGGTGATATCGACCATCGGTGGGTGATTTCAATTGCTGGATGGTCAACGAGTAACAAAGCAGAAAATGGTGAACGATTAGAAATTATGGTGAGTAATATAGGGTTTTGAGTAGTAAAAATGAATTTCAATATATAATATCTAAAAAATAAATATTCAAAGTTAGATATATGTAAAAAAAAAACACAAATAAACAAAACAAAAAAGCTGGACGCTAACTTGGAATAATATTCCCAGACAACATATAATTATCCTTGCAAACAAGGATTATTTTAGCATTTTCGATAGTTTTGGGAAGAGTCATTAACATTCAAATTAGTTCTTCTGACAAAATATTTTTTCGTATATTAATCAACAGCGGCCTTATATAGCTAGTGAAGTACAAAATTATCAAAAAGCGGTAAGGAAGTGCGATTTTCTAATCATTGTACATCAAGTAAGGTAATAAAGCCACCAAGACTGAAGAAGTTCCTGAATGTGAAAGAATATGAGAATAAGAAAATGTTATTAAGAGAGAACAATACAAGAACAGGGTTTAGGAAGTGAGATTGACATTGCATTTGAATTTTTGAAGATCATATTTGACTAGAAAGCATGTGTCCTAAGAGAGTTCCACAAATGAGAGAATAAACTGTTAGCATAGGACTTATAATAATATGAGAAAAAGAAAACATAATTGAGAAGAGAGAATAATAAAAGAACAGAATTTAGGAAGACAAGAGATATCGAGTGAAATTGTATTTTAATTTTTAAAGATCAAATTTGACTGGAAAGCAAAAAGCTAAAAGAAAAGCGAGAAGTGTGTGAATAAAAAGTTTTATTATAGAAATTTCGGTTAAATCTGGCTATTTTAACTGAAAAATGACGAGACCTTGCCGCCTATTTAGAAGTGTTCTTAAATTTTAATCTCCAAAGAGGAAATATCATTAGAACAATTACCATGCAAATATTGATAGAAAAGGCACAGGGAAGATACGTTACGCAATGAAAACCAAATGTTGAAACTATCTGACAGAGATAAAATACAGCTAGGATATAAAACTTATGTCATTCGGTCGGTGCAATCTCTGTATCAGGGAATGAAAGAATATACATTGGTTGAGTATGAACGAACAAGAACTGGCATGACAGGGAAAAATAGCACAATGATCAACAAATGAAGATGGCTAGATTGACTGAAACGTGTTTTCTATAACAACAACAATATGAGATCAATATTTAGATTGAATTTAATCCATTACTAAATAAGGCTAAATGCGACAAATTCAGACATTGTACATTGTGGTACGCCAATTTTCTGGATTGAAAATCAACTTTCGAATTCCTGGAGTCTTATATCGCTTTTATTTTCTGCAATACAAGCATACAAGACCAAAGAGCTACTTAAGGTAGATGATTACTGATTGCATGAGCGTAAGAGAAATAGGAGGCGATAAAAAGTACAATTTAAGAAGATATGTAGGAAAGATATGTCTTTAGAGGAACACGCCGCCGAATATTGGGTTGCTCTCTGTGTGAAATGAGTCCTATGCTGGATCTGAAGAGACGTCCGTCGTAGTAAGATATTGCGGAGAATGGCTTTTCTTTGGGCTTTCTTTGTCTCTTCAATTTGTCTTCTGGTGTTTTCAAAGGATATTTTCTTGTGCACTGCATTTCTCCAATTGGTTATTTTTGCAGCTTTTAGCTAATCCTTGAAATTACGCCGTGAGTCTACACGTGGTCTCTTGCCAGATTTGAGTTCTGAGTGAGGATACTGTTGTGGATTTCAAGCAAGGAACCGCACAAAATAAGGAACAACAAACCAGATAGTTTAGATAGAAAAATAAGTTATATTAAACGTAAATATACAAATTTGAATGCAGGTTAGTAATCCAGAAATACGATTAGTAAGGAATATATATATATATATATATATATATATATATATACAAGTCTTTGAAGTGAAGCCGTGCTAGAATTAGAATTTCCACGTCGGAACTGACGGGTGCTGTGTCATACTATTCTGGCTGAGTGGAGCTCAGAGCTACTATGACTACTGATGCAGTATTCTCTGTGAAACTTCGTTATTGTTCGGTATCTTGCGGATCTCATCCTGTTCCTCACTATGGCAGGAGTATATGTATACTTAAGTCGAGTCCATTATCATAGAAAAAAGAGAGGTCCCACAACAGATACTTTGGGTAGGCAGATGTCTGGCATTCGAGCAAGATCTCCGTCCCATTCAAGTCGGTGGCAAGTCATGGTGGTTTCTAGGCTCTCCAAAATGGGACAAGGATTCAGAGAAGAAACCAAACTAAGCACAATTCAACGTCTGGCGGTCTACGTACGAGAACAAGTCGGAAAACCGATCCGAGCCGTCATAATGAACTTGTCTGTCAAACCCTGCTTTACTACAAAAGATGGTGTCACCTGAAGTGTGTGCCACCTCAGGAAGGATTTTCTTGGAAGTCTGTTCGCTATATTTATGGTTCTTGAGAAGTAGTTGTGTTAACAGAACATCATAGAGTATGAAGGAAGTGGAAAACTATTCGTATGGCGTATCATATATTCGAAGGTGGGTCTAAGGAATGAAGCTACATTCTTCATATCCTCTAGTTCTAAACTTCAACAATGAATTCCTTCATTCAGTTAATTACCATACGGGATACACGCTTGGGTGAACATGTCTTTTTCGAGATATGACCGACAGGGCAAAAGATTTTCTCGCAGTAGACTGCCATTATTTTTTGAGGTTGCCAACTAAGGCTATAGAACTTCTTCTATACTGCTATTTAGCGCATAGTTGGAGGGATAATACAAAGTACAACGCCTTTCCCAAGTGGGAGTAAGTGATGTAGCAAATTCAACTGGAATTTGAACTCGGCTCTACAATTTATCGTTCCAAGCCGATATCCAATTCACCACAACGCATATTTTCTATCCTGCACATCCTTAATTTAAGTGCAATACGTGATACACGCTTGGGCGATCATGACTGACTGAGTAGAAGATTATCCCGCAGTAGGTTGCCATTACTTCCTGGTTGCCAGCCAAGGCTATAGAACCCAATCTGTCCTGTTATTTAACCCATAACTGGAGGAAAGAGATGGATTAATACATGGTATTTGCGCGTAATTGAATGCAACAAAGTTAACTGGAATTCGAACTTGGCTCCCCGATTTCTCGTTCCACACCGATATCCAATGCACCAGAATGCACATACTTATAGAGTTTAAAATCGCAATAACTATCTTAACCACAAGGCAGACTACCAATTATATGTCCGGAGTGTGGGACTGATAAAAAAAGGTAGATTAAAAAAAAACAAAAAAAAAACGCGTCTAATACACTGAAAAAAAAACTGTTAGTACGACTTCAAACGCAAACAAAGCGAAAGAAAAAAAACAAAAAACAAAAACGGGGCCCTCCTATTTGACTTCTTTTAACCTTTTTGGCTCCGAATGAAGGAAATAAAAAAAAAAGAAACCATGAAGAAAACTGAAGCGAAAAATGATGAAGGATTTCTAAACTAGACCAGATTTGCGTTTGTGGACGGTCTTCCTGTGTGGACATTGTTCATTTAACGGATTTCTGATAGCGACTGACGAGGGTAGGGTAGACGGGCTCGGCCGATAAGCGACCCGTTTCCAAAAACAAAAGAAGTCTTTAATAGTTACATGACACTGAGTCAGACAGACCGAGAGAATGGCGAAAGACAGAAGCGGTAAGCCCCAAAGACGCGATTTTGGAAGCACTGAGCAGAATTGTTTTAAACAATTACTTATGTCACGATGACGGAAGATAAGAGACCAAAGGAAAGGGAGAATGACACTCTCAGTTGCACTCCCGCTTAATTTGAGTTGATATATATATATATATATATGGGGGGGGGGTGTACTATCACAGAAACGTAATAAGGTTTAAAATAATGTTTTTAAAATGCAAAATCTTTCTTGAATCTTTTATTTTAGCTCAAATTTAAAGCTAATAAATTATATATTTCTAATATTTTTTATAAGTTTTTCTGTGTTAAAACTAAATTAACCCTCTAGGGCCATTCGTATCATATTTGATACAGTATGAAAACAAGCCTTGAAAGAAATATTTTCCTGAAAAATTTTTTAAGAGAAATATTTTATAAATTTCAAATGAAAGCAGTACTGACTGCTCAGTCAATGAATACCAAAGGTTTCCTATAGGGAAATACCAAATGTTTCCTTATAGGGAAATACTGTATCAAATATGATACGAATGGCCCTAGAGGGTTAACTAGAAGGAGATTTTAAATGACAGTTTTATCTGTCAGCACAATGTAATTCTTTTTATTAAAAATGCAGTCGAAAATTAAATATACATTTCTGAAACTTTATTTGAGGAATATTAACTGATTTCAAGTCTAATCTAACCTCATTTGAAACAAATACTACTTAAAGATTAAAATATCGCAGAAATTCATTTTTTTAATACACAGGTAAGATTTTATGTAAGGTGTTGTCAGCTTGACTTACGTACAGAAGTTTATTTAAGTCTTTTCAACGGTAGACATATCTGTAAAAATTACTTGAGGAATATACCGTGGGCACCTTTTTATATAATTTTTAAACATTCAGCAATTTTCAAAATTTAGAAAAGTTTTTTCCGTAATCTAAATTTTTTACAGAATTTTGTTTATGTTAGCTTTAAATTTACTATAGCTATCACTCTTATTTTCTAATAATGTCATTTATAGATGTATGTATTTACAAAAATCGTATCGTTCATACACACAAAAATATTGAAATTAAAAAATATATACATTAGTAGACGCTGAAATGTTCACAGGCTTTTCTATTCAAGGGTAGTAAATATATTTATTTACTATAACAATATCAGCTAACCGGTAAAAATTAATACAAACATTTAAAATATATAAATTTTATAAATTATTCTAACTAAAAAAAAAAAAAGAGGAAAACTATTGTTATAAAAATTAATTATTTTTCTTCAGACGACACTGTCCATAATAAATCTTATTCATGAAATCATTTAAATGTTTTCCTAATTAAATAATATCGTAATTTTATTGTATTTTTATTTTAAGATTCTGGAGGGTTCTGTTGCTGTACAAAAAATAAATTTATGATTTAAATTCCCGAAAGGTTTCTGCATATAGCTAACATAAACATTTTGTGGGACAAAAAATAATTTACCAAAATTTCATAAAATTAAGTGGGGTGGGGTAACATATCTAAAATTTTTTAGTATTTCCACTCAATCATAACAAAGATTAAGTTTGTGATGTTTTTTTTTCAACATTGGTAAAAAATTTTTTATCGAAATTTTTATCTATGGGGGAACTATATATATATATATATATATATATATATTATTTATTATTAACCATTTATTGGCCAGAATCAAATTAGATCACTACACAGTTGTATTAAAAAGTGATCAATACATATATAATGTAGAGTTTTAAAGTATTATAATTCGGAAGTCAGCCGATTACACTATCTTGGTTTCAACTTTTCGGTATCTTCAGGCATTTTATATTTATATTTTATATTTTATATCAACTCTTAAAATTAAAATTAAATTAAATTAAAAATGTTGATAAAAACATCTGGAAATACCGAAAGTTTGAAACCAATGTAGCGTAATCAGCTGACTTCTGAATTAATATATATATATATATATATATATATAAAACAAAATTTTGATGTTTAAATGCGTTGAATTTTCATTTCGACCGTTGCTGAAGAAACGATGAAGATTTCGTAGAAATGGCTATTCAAAGGATTTAAACACCGAAATTTTGTTTTATTTGTATATTTGGCTCTGTAATTAGAATATAATATTTTCATTGAGCCCTCCACCATGATCTATTTTAATATTAATTAGGATCTTGATTTTGGGATTTACCTACCTGAGTATCCTTTTGGATTAAAAATATAATATCATATATATATATATATATATATATATATAAGCAATCGGATGTCTAAACATACTGATGAGCTGTGATACAGCGAAATAGATCTGTCTGCGGATATATATATATATCCGGTGTATTATTTTTTTGTTAAAGAATAGCGAAAGTTATCTGTTAAAGATTCTATATTTTGGATATTTTTTTTTTTGGTCCAGGGTACATATTTAAATATAAATTATAGTATGTCTGAGTACTTTCGGCTATCGCTTGCCATAATCAAAGACTTTTGTTGTTTGTATGCCATTGGATTCTTCATTTTCAAGTATCGCGTAGGTTTCCACACGTTCACTCAATATTAGTGCTTATTATTATTATTATTATTATTATTATAAGGAGTAGTATCATTGCTGAAATGTACTTCGTATGTTTGTTCTTAAACTTGAACTTACAATGCATAGATCCATCTCTTGTCCGCCATGCTGTGGGTTAAATAGTCGGAATTGTTTTTGTAAAAATTATTTTTATCCCCCCAAAATTGTTAATGCAATATTTAATCGAAAAAAAAAAATTGACAGTCAGTTTTATATTTCAAAATATGTTTCGGTTTTAAATAATCGAGAATCGTTTCATAAGCCGTGAAAAACAAATCAATCAATCCTAAAATTGAAATCATTAATAATAATAATAATAATAATAATATATATATATATATATATATATATATCAGCATGCAGTGTGGGTATAGAAGAATCCAAAGGAGTATTCTGTATATACAGTGGTAGGATAACTCTCTAAGAGAGCTCTAAACATATATGCATATAAATACATATAGAGCAAATATAAGAAAATTCTGATTCAATATGAAATAACGTGTCTGTCTTAATTTTTCTTATATAAAAATGTGTAGGGTGGGATTCTAAAATAAAATCTGAAATTATCAAAATTTTTATTGCGCGTGCTCACATACATACGCATACACGCACACACGCACGCACACATACACACACACACACACACACATATATATATTATTGTAGTGTAGAATAGTATGTATGTTTTATGTTCTGAACACGGTAAGCACGTTGTTCGGAACATAACACATACACACTACTCTACAAATGGATATAGCACTACATACATTCGGTTACACGTAAAATAAAATCAATCCTCGATAATGGCTAAACATATAACCGAAAGCGCTCGGATAAACAAATTATTTGGCCAATTTTTATATAATTTCAGTTTTCAAAAGAAAAGAAATCTTATGATCTCCTGAAAAATAACATAAAGAAAATTAATAATACCTTGTCTTTTTAAATGAAATCAGCATCTCAAATACATAATATACTAAAAGTATGTAATATTTGTTTCAAATCATATTGATTAAACTTTAAACCCGTTAGTATTCCCGAAACAAAGTTTCGGAAAAGTATAATTTAGTTTTGAATATTTTTTTTTAATAAAGTGAATTACATTTTGCTAACAGACTGGTAAAAATGACACATATAAGTGATTTGGGAATTTCAAAAATTAAAATCCACTTAGGTTAAATTATTTTTTGTAATATAGCTATGTATTTTGCTTGTTGGAAATATTACACTTTATCTATTAGCTTGAAATTCAAACTAAAATAAAAAATTCAAAGTTTTTACTCGTTCAAAGACTTTTTCTTCATTGATCTTAGGAAGCGTTTTGTATACAGCTGAGAGTTCAGATATTTCTAAACGGGTTCGGCACCATGCATGTGATGCATATGAAAGCCTCGATCTGACAAGAATAATTAAGAATATAACGCGAATGGTGCCCAGTGTACTACGAAATCTCCAAAGTGAACTCTTCTGTTTTAAATTAAAAAAAAAAATTCTCCTATACTGGTTGTTAGCCAAGCATACAAAGACCCCGGTATCATTGCTATTTAACCCATAGTTATCGGAGGAGACCGTATGAATTCAAATCATTCCCAAGGATATTTGTGTGAAAGTTAACTCATTAACCTCGGCTTGAAATTGAACAAGATAATTAAGCAATCGAACATTTTATTTAATTTTTGGTACTTTGGCTTTATAGTTTTACTTCCGAAGGTGCTTGTTAAAGAAACTACAAATAAATTTTTATTTCATTATAATTACCGATCTTATTTTCTGATAATGTCTTGTATGGATGTTAATATTTTCAAAAACTGTACATTTATATACACATCAAATATTCAAAATTATTTTTAAAATACTGGAGGTGTTAAGGAATTGTAAGTTTTTGTTTCGTTTATGGTTAGCATATACAATTTTACTCAATAACAATATCACCTAACTGCTCCATATTAATACAGAATTTTAAAAGATTTAAAAATAAATTTAATTATTCTGAATAAAATTTAAAAAATGAAAACAATTATTTTAAAAATTCATTATTCATAAAAAATGTTTTTAAGACATTTATTTCCTTATTTATTTGTTTATTTATTTTCTTCCGTTCAGTTGCTTCCCCGACAGCTACAATCGCCAAGAATTTACCCCCCCCCCCGATATTCACGTATGTTTTTTACTTTTCTCTCTCTCTTTATCTCTCTTTCTCTTTCTATTGCCCATATATATGTGTATATTACATAGATAGATAGATAGATAGATATCAATTCCTCTGTTGTAAAATAAGGGGGTACATTAATGACGATGTGAAAATCTATATCTACAAAATATATTATTAAATATTCAAAATGTTAATGCTAATACATATTAATTATATTACAAAGATTGAATGTGTTCTGTCATGTAATCCTTACTTTATCTGAATAAATGAATATATATGTGTGTGTGTGTGTGTTTCCTTTATGTATATCACTATGTCGATCCAGGATGTTTTTTCCACCTGAATCCATCCTGCATATATACAAGTCAACCATCCGTCCGTGCATGGAGTACTGCTGCCATTTATGGTCAGGTGCCCCTGCCGTTCTCCTCAGTGTTCTTGACAAGCTCCAAAGGAGAGTCTGTAATGTGATAGGTACTGATCTGGCGACTCGTCTGCAGCCACTTTCCCATCGTCGAAATGTGGCCTTCCTCTGTCTCTTCTATAAATACTTTCATGGCTTCTGCTCGGATGAGCTTAAGTCACTGATGCCTCCTCAACAGGTGTTTACCCGTTCAACCAGACTGGCAACTGGGTCCCACCCATTCACAGTCAGGTTAGCCAAACGCAGACGACAATTCTACTCCTGCAGCTTCCTTCTCTCGCACTTCCCGCCTGTGGAACTCACTCCCGTATTCTTGCTTTCCTGACGGCTACGACCTCCAGAAATTTAAAAGCAAAGTTAATACTCACCTACTAACCACTGGCCTCTAGCTCTCTCCCCTCCCCTGTATAACCTTCCCTTTCTCTCCGCCCATGTATCTGTCATTGCACCTGCTTTCTCAGCTTTCTATTGTTCCTTTCTAACTAGCTTGTACTCCTCACTCTTTTCTAATTAATCTTTTTACATTTATGTAACCCCCTGCACATCAGTGGCGTTTCTGCCTTGCTCGGGGTGAAATGATTAAAAAAAAAAAAAAATCACATTGCTCCGGATAATATCTATTGAGCTTTTTATACATGTCTATCAGTTAATATTTTATCGCACTTCCCGCCTGTGGAATTCCCTTCCATTTACTTCCTTCCCCGACAGCTACAATCTCCAAGAATTTAAAAGTAAAGTCAGTAGTCAAGTCTTATCCCATTAACTTTCATCCTCTCTCTCTCATGTTCTTTTCTCCGTTCACACCACTCTCATCAGTATTCTAATCCTTCTCTTACCCACTTCCTGACTCCGCCTATAACCTGTCACTGTTTCTCATAACTTTTCTCCTTTGTAACCCCCTGCAAAACAGTGGCAGTAAAATGCCTTACTTGGGGCGATATGATTATAAAAAAAATAGTGTCTATAGCATATTTTATTCATAAAAATAATTAAAACTTTTCCAATTAAATAATGTCATAGTTTTATTGCATTTTTATTTTACGATAAAGAGCAACATTTCTGTAACTGGGGGTCCTGTTTTTACAAAGGAAACTGATGATTAAAATTCTCCAACGATTTGTCCTTTTATACGACTATAAACATTAAACGAAACAAAATTAATTTCTCGAAATTTCATAAAATTAAATACATGGTTGGTTACCAGATGTAAAAGAATTTTGTTTTAGAAAGATTTTTAAAAAAAGAAATAATGTTGAAATAATTTCATTCATTTGTGAAAATGCCCTGAAAGTTTCATTAAAATACGACAACTATCTGATTTTTTACAAGAATTTCCAAATCAATGTTTTTCACCACTCGAATTACACATACTAGTTTATGAACGTTGGCTGAAGATCCGTTTAGGTGAAATCTTGGTAGGTTTGATATATATATATATACATTTTAAACTAATGGGTATATACTCCATAGTCTCAGTACAGAAGCAGAGTATTTATAGATATATAGTTATTATTGTTGTTATAATAATAGCTTACTGCATCGCATAAGATATTAAGTTTCGGTGTTCAATACATCATCATAAAACAGTGAAATGATGTTCATTTACTGGGTCGTATATATATTTAATTCGCATATATATATTGTCACATTCACGATGTTTCGATCTTTGTATGCTCCGGTCTTCTTCAGGTGTTTGGAATTTTGAACCAGTTCCTTTATTTCGATCACCGGGGTAGTGTGTGTGTGTGTGTGTGTGTGTGTGTGTGTGTGTAAGACTTAAAACTCTATATCACAAACGTTAAACAAAATATGAAGGCCGAAGAGTGATCTAGTCAAAAGGTAAGGATGAAGAAGAAATAGGAATAATTCATATAATAATGTCATTGCTTTATCACGGATATTTCGACTATAACAGTTTGACGGGAGATTTGAT